>JAMFTM010000173.1:0-73134 GCA_023522825.1 Diaporthe ampelina
GCCCGCATGGGGCTCTTGGTGGTGATATCAGTGGAGCCGGTTGGGCACCGGCGGCCGTGTTGTCAGGGGTGGTGGATGTCGAGGGAGGAGGAGCAGTGGCAGGCAGAGGAGGCAGGAGTGGTCCGATCGGTGCGGAAGCTTGCCGCGGGCGCTGTGGCGGCGGGGAAGTGTGGTCGTGGACGCTGGCAGCACAGCAGGCGGAGCAGGCCCTCGTGCGTTTGGGGGCGGAATCTGGGGGCTCGGCAGGCGTCGTGGTGACCGGTGAGACGACATCGGCCGGGCTCGCCTGGGCCGTGGGCCATGGCAGCTGTGTGGATAGGGTGAGGTGGCTCGCCTGGCGGGCCAGCTGTGTGGACTGTGTGTCGTCGTGTGGCAGCACCGTTCCTGCAGTAGCAAGGGTTGGTGAGGCGGAGGCCGGTTGGGAGCAGAGGGGAGCCTGCGAGTCCATGTCCCTCGCCGTTGGGTACCGAGGCTTGCGCTGTGCGATGGGGCACACTATGGCTGTCGGCTGCAGCACGGGTTCGTCAGGTGCCGAGAGGGATGACTGGCAGTCTCGGTCGATCAGTCAGTCAGTAGGTCAGTCAGTCAGTCAGGCAGGCAGGCAGGCAGGCTGCTCGTTCTGTTCCGCATGTGGGCTCCTCTGGCATGGGCGTCATGAACGCAGGTACGCCGGATGTGTGTCGAGAATCCTACAGGCGCAGGGCACCGGAGCAGGGCCAATAGACTGGTCAGCTCGCGTGGGTCGGCGTATTGGGACGGATGCGACGCGTCGGACGGAAGAGGTAAGTCAGGTCGGTGGTTCCAATATCAAGATTGAGAACGGCTGGCGGCTAAAAGGTGACAGGTCATGGCCGAGTCGGCAACGGGTGGATTGCGGGCTTTTGCCGATATTTGATCAAGGATCCAACAGCCGAAGACGGACAGGATTGAGAAATATCCTCGAATAGAGAGAGAGGGGGCCTTGGGTCGTTGTTAGCCTGGACCACACAGCTGTTGGCATCAAACCAGACGGGCCGAGGCCACGAGGAGGGAGCAGGACAGCAGGGAGGGAGCACACGAGGCGCGGAGGCACACGAACCTAGCGCCCGAGTCACCTGGCCGGAAACAGGTACGCGCGTGCAGATGGGCTCTGAACTAGGAGCTCCTAAGGCAGGTAGGGACAATGAGAGACGATGCCCTGCTGAGGTGGGACAGGTCGAACCTTGGAAAGGGGGGCTGTTATTGGAATGGGGATCTGTCTAGGTATCGTAGTATCGTGGATTGATGTCTATAATTTGGGTGCCTAAAAGGTGGAACGGGGCAGATAGCGAGAACGAGAGAGAGCGAGAGAGAGAGAGAGAGAGAGAAAGATGCACGTGTAGGGGAACCGAGATGATTGATCGTTAACACATGTCAGAAGCTAAGTCATGAGGACGAGAGGGGTCTGTCTGTAGGAGGAGTTGTTGTTCATCGGTCTCATTCAGGGTCATCCAGGTCGGTCATAGGACGGGTCAGGTGATGGCTGCGAGGTGTTGTGTCTGGTGTTGTGTTGTGTCTGTTTGCGTGGTCGGTCAAGGTGTGCCCGCCAAGGTGTGAGTGTGAGTGTGTGTGCGTGTGTTGGTGGTAGGCACTCTGGCACTCTCGTCGGCAGGAGCTGCTGGTCCAGAAACCACCAAGCCCCGTTTTCTTGTTGTTGGTCACGGTGGTGAGGAAGTGAGGACGACGTTGGGACGGGACGGGCTGAGACGAGACACTGCCCGTTGCGTTGCGTCACGTCTCCCAGGGGACAGGGGCCGGGTCCGTTTCGATCTCGCCAATCGTTACATCGGTACGTACCTGGTTGGGTCTAGCGTACGGAGTACAATGTACCTTGTACCTCCCTCCCTCAATTCCCCCCCGGTGAGCCACATGGAGAGGACGGGCGGGGTTCAGGTGAGAGAGAAAGAGACAGAAGGAGAGAGAGAGAGAGAGAGAGCCCGACATTTTTTTTTTCTTGGTCACTTTTCATCGAGACTACAACATGCACGTCTGCATGACAACTCATCATCTCGCTGCCTTGCATCCATCCAAGGTCTTCTCTCGGGGACTGCGCAGGTTCCATCTCAGGCCGTCCCGTCCGCATTTGTGCCACGTACCGCCGTATTTGGAAGGCTTGGGGTCCCTGTTCCTGTTCTGGCACCTTCCCCAGTCCGGGTCGCTTTGGTGACAGCCCGCAGGGGACTTGTTTGGGGGACCTTGGGGGGGGGGGCCCTCGATGTGGGCACGGACGAAATAACAGGTGGGGCATGCCATGGCCAAATGACGCTGCGGGGTAATGGGTATTGGGGGTCTGGGCTGCACTCACTGCACTCACTGCACTACACCACAAGTCGGGCACACACAATGCTCATTCATGCTTTGCCAGGACATTGACACATTGTGCTTTGAGGCAGTCAACTTACATCACCGTCTTGATATACTTTATTGTAATGCGTGAGTGAGTATATGTATATGTATGTATGTATGGTGTGTGAGAGTGTGATATGTGATGTGGCGTTGACAATACATGTCTTCCCACTGGGCAGTCTGATCTATTCGCTCGGTACACAACGGTCTGCACCGCTTTATTTGTTAGTCTAACTTCAAGTACTGTACCATACACACATCGTGGCTTCTTCCGTGCCGTCCCCCCGCCGACGTCTCATCTCATCTTACCCGTCGCCCACACCACACGCAGCCACCAGATGTGGCCCTCCAGTTACACAACATCTACATGGAACCGTTGAGATGTATGGTCTCCCGTCTCGTCCCGCAGGTGTCAGTAAGTCAGCTTATCAGTCAAGTGATTTAGTCTCTTTTCTTTTGTTTTCCACTTGATGAGCACTTTATGTAATTGTGCTAATTTGCCCTCGGCGCCTCCCGCGAAGCCCACTTACACACATATGCCTAGGGCCTTTTTCTTGCTGTCATGACCAAGGACGACAACGGCACTTTCGAACTTTGCCTAACCTGGCCCCTGGCCCTGGATCCTGGACCTGGCCCCTGATGTGCATCTTGACAATCCATTGATACCAAGACTACCTGCACGACCAACCTACCGTACCCACATGTGCATGTGTTCGACAGGGTGACAAATCACCTTTATCCGTCTGCAAGACATGTTTTCCCTGCTATGCCTGGGTCTCCCATGTTCGTCTGTCTGCCTGGCTGCCTTACTTCAGGGCTGCTAGCCCGCTAGTCTGCCTTGTTTAATGCCTAGTGTGTTCGTCTCCAAATCACGAGGCTCCATCACCACTTCTCCAGTTGATATCAACTTGCACTTCTGCACCGACTCTGCCTTTTCTGTCAGTTATCACCTTTCCCCTCGCCTCAGCCGCGAAAGAGCCGAACTTGCTCACCCAAGATGTCATTGCATGCCGCCCTGCCTGACAGCTGGTTCACCGAGGTCGTATCGCGTGCCCGACCATCGTCGCTCGGCCATACCCGTCACAAGTCAGTCCTCTTGTTGGTTGACACAAAAAATTGATCCGCTGTGACACAGGCGTATACACGCTGTCTGCCCACCCACTCGGGGATGCATTCGTACGAGTATTTCCGACCAGTGGGCTCCGAGCCAATGGCGATCGGCCCTCATAATCCGGCTCGGTCTCGTCGAGCATCTCAACCAGAAACGCCATCTTTTCTCAAAGCCGGTTCCCAAAGCCGTTGTCAGAGGCCACGAGATGGCCTTCTCGTTCTAGAACAAGATTCGCCACATCTCAACGGCCCGCGGGTACAGGTACCGGGGCGGCACGTAAATGACGTGCGTCTCTGCCCGTGTTTGTTTGACTTTTGCTTTCTGTGTTTTGTGAGTATGCATATGTGCGTGTATGCATGTACGTGCGTAGATGGGGATCCCGTTCTGCACGTCCTGCCAGGCCGCCTGCCCGGATCGGTGGCTGGCCAAGTGTGTGATGTACCCTGACTGTCTCCCTCCCGGCCGCGACGCCCGGAAAAAATGGGGCCACGGGTTCCACGGGCAGGCTATGTTCTTTTATCGGCTGGTAATTCCGACGAGGAGAGACAATCCAGATCGTGATCTGTGCTGCTCCAGATCCTGCGAGAGGGTGCTTCTTTGGCTGGTCATCCCTGTTCTCGCACCCTCTCTCTAGACGGGCTTGACATGGATAACACCACCATCACCACCACCACCATGATGGCATAGCCACCCCACATGGGGTTTGTTCAGCCTACGTGACAAGCTGTGTAGTTCCGGGGCGGCAGACCTCTCCGTTGCAGCAGGGGTGGAGCTGTTGTGCTAGCATGGCCGCTTTTCAGGCCACATTCCACCCACACCCCGGTGGGCTTACTGGTGCCCAACCAATCAGGCTCTCTGCGAGCCGCCGAGGAGGCTGAACATGAGACGCGTCTTTGCGGCAAAAATCATAAAACAAAGGGAAGCCGAAATCAACAGAGCCTGAAATAGCACGAGGGTTGACAGCCCGTCCAATATGCAGCCGGCTTGCTGTCATGGGTTCATCCGTATCTTCCTCGCGCAGTGTGAAAGCGTTTAAACTTCAGCCGCTCCATCCGGTATTCTTGTGTGACAGTGAGTCGGTCTTGGCATCGATATTATACATGCGTATATATAACGGCCATGTAGTAAAAGCAGGGGCAAAATTGTCGAAAGCCGAACAGATTCGGTTCAGCACGACGGGTGACACCCTTCTGCAGGCTCTAAAAGTGGCTGGCTGGCTCGCTGGCTGTCAGTGTCGGGATCCAGCAAGGATGCGTTCAAGTGCCTGTGACACTACGGTTCCCGCTGGGCAGGGCGAGAACAGGGCCCCACCGGTAATCGTCGTGTTATGCCATTGGTCCCTTCGATCTCCTCCAGGCGGGCACCCAAGGATCCTCGGCATACACTTGCCCCTTCCGGCAGTTCGCATGCCTAGGTCCTCACATGATTCGTGGGCCGGGCGCTGCTGGTGGCCCCTGGTCTCGATCGACTCCCGGCTCCCACACACATGAACAACCCCCGCGAGGCTGTTTGGGGGAGCATGTCTTCTGGTGCCCGGATGGCCGATGAGATAGAGGAAAGCCTACTGCAACGCAGATGCCCTGTATTTCAGCTGGCGAAATTAAGGTTTTCCTCGCTTGTGCGCTGTGGATCCAATTCGTTGACGCTCGAGGTTCCTCTGCTGTTGTGGCGGCCGAATCAGAAGCCACAGACATGGTTTCATGAGCTCACACACGGAACGGGCCGTCACCGAGACGACCGGCCATAAGTCGTGACCCGCAACAACTAGACACGCGCAATCTAACCGCGAGGCCATTCCCACACTCCCCACCGTTCGTCGCGAATGCACAATTACAACGGCCAGGTCTGGCCATCCAGGGTTTCCACTTTGCGGAGCGCCTCCCTTGGGCCGAGGAAAATTTGCTGAGCCGAGGGGGTGGTGGGCATACGGGTTTTTTTTGAGGTACGGAGTCCTCTCCACAGGCATCTCCATCCTTCCTCCCTCGGAACAATCTTGCTGTGGGCTCAGCACTGATCTTTCCATCCTGGGTGATGCTTGCGGAGGAGTCATTTGGCCATTGCAGGGGAGCTGCGATGTCGAGTGTCGTGGATGTGGCCAAGGCTCAAGTTCATACCTGGCTGTCACTTATTTGGCGACTTGGCCTTGGAAGAAGATTCAGCTGCCGGCAGAGCGACATCCCGCCTAAGCAGCACAATTTCATCATCTTTCCGCCTCTTGACCGGCGCCCCAGTCTTCTGGCCTCGATTCTGGCCGTAATGAGTCAAAATTTGGGGAGATTGTGATTGCCACCCGGGTATCCAGCGCTCCGAAGTACCAGGCATGCCAGCTGGTCGTGCACAAGCTCCATCAGCGTCTTTCGAGAGATTTCTCTGAGTTTCGAGCAATGCTGGTCTCGTCTCCCATAATGCGTCATGGCGGATCCGTATTTGAAATGAATTTAGGTCGTCATCATCCATATTGAAGCCGTGAGCGATCGCCACGGGCTGCTACTCAACGCACCACCCCGACTCCCCGAGGTGGCTCATATAGATGCGGCATCAATACTTTGGGGCCATACTCGAAAATAAGTCGGTAAAAGTCTCTGACGTTGTCCGGGGATTGCCTCGCGGCACCAGCCCCCCGGCTGCGCATAGCAGACCTATGTCACTGCCGCGGGCGGTCACATCAAGTAATCGGCCGGCCGGCCGGTGGAGGTGCCGTATGTCACCTATTCAGCTCGCACTCGCTTGACACATCCCTCTGAGTCTCCGGATGCTCCTCTCTGCGTCGTGAGGTAGCGCGTGCTACTCAATGCCCCACGATATGGGCTGCTGCTCTTGTTCGCCATGTCGCTCGGTCGAACAATGACTCGTCGGCCCCTGACAGGTTACCTCACGAGGCGGCCAGAAAAGGCGGCCACCAAGCCCTGCGGCACCACCACCAGCAACACAGTTATACCCACCCCTGGCGCGGACGGCCGCCGATCTGGCCACTGCGGCCATGTTTTCACGTCGAGGTCGCGTCTGGGGCGCTTTACGCGGCGGAATTCTTGGAAGCGTGGGAATTAAGAAAAATAAAAAGCAGAAAGCCGCGATCAGCGTCAGGCGGCGTTCGAGAAGACCATCGCCATCGAGAAATCATTCTTTTTCTGGCTGAAATCCGATCGTCGCGGCCATGGTCCCCTTGGCTGCGTTGGATCCCTGTGCCGATAGCTTTTGTTCGGGCGACACCTGGGCATGCGCTTTAAAGTGCCTTGCATGGTTGATCTGACCTCTGGGCAAGTCAGTCACGGCCACGTCGGCGGCCTGTTCCGCTTGAGCTGCCCTCCCTTTCCCGTTGAGGAAGGCCTCCCCCATGGCTCATCGGGGGGTCAGCACTCTAATAACACTGTTTCCCTGTTACATGTCGTCCGATAATACACAAGGACATGTACACAGTGGTAAGATGGCGACAGCCGGCCACTCCCCTCGCTGCTGGCGCTACCCCCATCGGCTAGTGGGCGCGCATGCCACAGCTGCCAGCACTGCGCAATCGACCCCCAAGCAGTCAGCACAATAGAACGATGACGGCCCCATGTGGCAACGGCGGACCCAGCCTCTTCAGGCAAGTCCAGAGCCTACCTTGGGTAAAGTCAAAAACTTAATGCGTTATACAGTGTCACTGTTGCCGCTGCCGCTCGCCTCGTCTCCTGCCCCGATCCTCACTCGTCGATGACGCCCCGGGGTATGGTAGAGAGTGGTAGCTCCGCATCATGGAGGTGGGCCGGGTCGCTGGATCATCTGGTACTGTGACTCTTGCGAAATGCAAGATGTGTTGTCTTACGGCTGTCTCCCCCATTCGCCTGCCGTTCCTAGGCTGGTGGGCCAGGTAGACGGCTAACATGACCAAATACCGAGACACCATTCAGATGCTAAGGCTCCCGCCTCTGGCACTGGCCTGCAACTGTTAAGTGAAGACCGTACAATGGCCACAGGACGGAGTGGCGGGCAGGAAGGCTTGCTCAAGGAGCCCCCAATTTCGCTACAGTGACCTGTTGATGAGCTCAGGCTGATTCACTCAGCCAAGTGCCATGACTCTTGATCCGGAACACAGATGATAGGTCTCCTTGACGCCCGCAGGCCAAGCTCCCGATCATGATGTGAGCAATCGTACGCCTGCTGGCTGAGGCAACAAAGGCAGCCTTTTCATTCGAGCCGGGCAAGACCATCATCAGCTCAGCCTTACGAGGAGTGTGTGAGACGTCCGTGAAAAGGTCCAAGGGTGGTCCATGTTCTCGTGGGCCAGATTCTCCATAGGGCTAGGACTTTGTGTATGTGTTACTGACCGTATCAACGTGCATGCTTCAATGCCAGGCCCTTGCCCCGGGTGGGCGGGGCGGGCCTAGCCTGAAAGCATCCGACCTGCCCGGTCGTGCCATGTGGTACGAACTGTTCGGTTTGGTGGCGGCCGCATAGAAGATACAACGAGCAGATCGCCATCCCCTTGGCAGTTCATGTGGCGGCGGGATGGAACCGTGAGACCAGAAGGATGCGAATGCTGGCAAGGGTCGTGAAAATGCACTTCGGTGGGCCATATCCCTACCCAGGCCGGCTTGCTAAATAGGGTGGGGTGCTGACACGGTGATCTGCACGAGGTAGTGAGCGAGGAATTCCTCAGGATTAGGGTGCTGACGACCAGGAGAGGTAGTGTGGACGCCACGGCCGGCGACAGGGCCATGTTCATGCCCATGCCTCATTCGGGCCTATCCGACTTGACGAGCATTCCGTGGACGAGCAGGCATTATTGTTGCACAGCACGCAACGGCTCGACCTGCATGATTCCTCGCCAGGGTGAGTTAGAGAGAGGGACGGAGAGATGGTAGGGGTTTTGGACGGCGGGGCAATATAGCCTCCAACACGCCGAAGAGGAAAGTAATGCACCGGCCATGGGGCACAGGAGTTGGTGGCGGAAATGATTTAGACAGAAGACATGTAATATGATGATACATAAAACAACGTGGCTCCACCAGACCAAGCCCAGTGCCCAGGACCGACGTTTGGGAAGCATGCGTCTGGGTGAAATGAAAGACGAATGGATACATGTCAGGGGTCTGGGACCCGGTACTGGGCAGCTTGTCCGAGGCAGAGAAAGGCCCGTTTGGGGTCGTGGAGAAGGTACCTACTCAGGAGGGATTGGACATTGCCTAGTACTGGTTGGGCAATTCTGCCCATTGACTGTGGGTTTTTGACCGGCTGCATATTGGGGCTTGCAGACAAGTTGCTGTGTCTCCTAAGGAGCAAGCCTCGTCAACAGATATGCTGCAGATAGTGGTGCGTTGGCAATGGTTCCGGTCCACCTTCCCAGACCAGCCAAACAGGGTCGCTCATGGCGGTATAAGTATGGTGCCTGCTCGACGTGTTCTCTGCTCGGTCGCATCATGGATTGTGCCTGCTTCAAAGTCGTAAAGCCCTATACCAAACCAATTGGAACCGATTGTTGCATAGGAAGTCTTGAAACATCCCAAAGTCAGCACGCTTGCGGCCCAGGGCCCCGTTATCACGTCACCCCCGAAGATATTTGACTCCGTCACGCACTTGGTGGGTCAGCCCTGTGTTGGTACGTCCCTTGTACTGTCAGAGGCAGAGAGGAGTGCAGCTCTGCCGGTAATTAGCCTAGGGGTACAAGTGGGCTAACGAATCTCACCAGTGCTGGCTAACGCGCCTCACCAATAAATAAAGAAGCCGCTGCTCTCCCACCCCTGCCCGAACATGTGTTATTTCGAGCAAACGCGTTGGCAATGCGGCTTCTGGAAATGGGGCAACTTCAGACAACAGTGCAATAAGGAGTACCGGACCGGCGAGACATGTGGTCTGAAGTTGGTCTACGAGACAAATTACTTGCCCGGAACCTGCAAGCTGTGCGATCAGTCAGAAAAGAAACAGCGCCGCTACAACAAGATGGCACAGGATGTTGAGCGCTGGAGGAGAGAGGGTAACCGGAGGGCGACCATTGAAAAGACAGAGAATGACATGGATGAAGTCAGATCGGCGATAGAGAAATTATGGATTGAACATGAGACTAGGTTAAGAACCGTTTCATAAGGTTGGCCACCAGGGGTGGGGGTTTGGGGTGAGAGAGAGATGACAGCGATGCATCCACAGAGGGACGACAAGCACTTGAGAGACTGAAGATCGGCTTGGAAAGTATCCGGTTGAAGACACCAATACAGGAAAATCAGGGCAGGTAATGGGAAATGTAAAGGGTCCTCCAGATCAGTGTAGATTATCAAATTGGGTTGGGATTGTCTTGCGAGTTACTGAACACGCCTTTAAGCATGTGCTGAAATCGGGACGATGGACTGGGTCAGGATTGGGAAATGTACAGATGTCCATCACCGATGGCAAACGAAATTCGATCTTCCAGAGGCTTACCTGAGCCGTGTTGCAACCCAAGAGCCAGCAAATCGACTCAGTGACCAGTGGGCGATCGAGGTGGGGTCTGAGAAGAAACAGTAGCCGCAGGAATCTGCCCGCCGCGGCGCATGCCACAGACCCTTCTCGAGCAAGCACATGCGGTCTCAGACGTGCCGGGTCATGCGTGGAAATGATGATGCATGTGAGCCGAGTCGCCGGGGTCCCATTCCCCACGTTGACTTGCATCATAGTGGCCCGCACAAGGTTCTGACAGGCTCGCCGGGACAGGAAGCGTCCCTATGAGCACGTAAGCCGTAGGAACTGGACTCTCGGACCGACGAATGGCGTGAGGGAGAGGCGTGAGGGGTGACAGAATGGCTCGATAGAGAAGTACTTCTGCGGGACAACCAAGATGGTAGGCCGTGCCCGGCTGCCGCCCGTACGGCCGCCCATACCACGGCGTGACCATAGTGACAAGAGCCCAAGCTGGAAGGACAGCATGATTGGTGGTCAGGCCAGACACGGGTCAAGACGGCGCCGGCGAATGCCGTCCTGAGAGCTCGGTGGTGTCCCAGGGAATTAGTTGTACGGAGCCGTGAGGAAGTAATTAGTTAATGGCGACATTGAAGCTCCGAGCTTGCTGGCCCATCGCCCTGCTCCACGTTGGAAACGCCCTGCGCGAGTGATGCGACCATGCCGCGTCCTGCAGGGCTAGCAGCGGGCGTTGAGCCTAGGCTGGATGCGCGGAGGGTTATATGGGGATGGTCGGCTGGGCTAGTCACGAGTTTCCGTCCACTTGCCGACCTGGTTAGCAAGCACGAGTCCCCATGTCAATGGTTCGTGGTGTCTCTCAGGGAGGCCGGCGGCGACGTGAGGGTTCCTGAACCCCCACAGTGCGCTGTTCTTGGGCTGGCAGAGCCTCCGGAGGCAGGACCGCAGTTGCTGTTCGGGGACGGCCCCAACCGGCTGGGATACAGGTTTTTGCTCCCGCATTAGCCTGATCTCCGCCGGAACCCAAAACAGGCCCTGGATCTCCAGCGTTGCAACGGCCGCCCCCAGACTCGTGCCGGGCGAAACATGCACCGAAGCCGGAGGAAGGCACAGCAAGAAAATTCTGACGAATGCAGCCGACTTGAAGCTAATCGTGCGACGGCCGATGCTAGTCCCCACCTCGAAGCAACATCAGGGAGAGTTCGTACGTGGCTGCTGCTCAATGGGTCTGGCCCGGCCGCGGCCCTTGGAAATTTCTCCATGGGGGTGTCGATGATTGGTGGCCGGCCCTGAAAAGAGGAGATCCAAGCTCAGTATGCTTCGCAGGCGTCGAGGAGGGAAAAGATCGGTGTGGGGGGTGGACAGGAGGGGAGAAAAAAATTAGAGCTTGTTGGTATTGACTGAGTAAGAATACAGATGCATGTGCCGTCGCCCACTACGAAGTGCGGCTCCCCGAGTTGGTACTGTGGCACGGCACCCTGTCCGACATGGTGGGTCGCCCGTTGCCTCGGGTCCTGTGTGTCATCATGGGAGGTGTGATAATATGGGCGGGCGACGCATCGGTGACCGACTTGTTGCCCAGCTGCATGCGGCAGCCACATGACATCGGGCGTATGCTCGTCAGAGCCATGAAGTTGAAATAAGGAAAGGCTAGAAGATTGTGATGTGATGTGTCGTCCAAATCCCGGTCTGCGTGAAGCCCCTGTCCCTGCTCGATGCATCATGCCATCGCCGCTGCAGCTTCTCGAAAGTTGCCGACCAGGGCGCCGCTGGGCTCCGTCTTGATCTGTGGAACTCCCTTGTGCAGTGCTGTGGCGTCTGCGTCCTCGTCCTCCTCCTCGTCCTCCCCGGCGGACCACTCGACCCTGGCCCCGGCAGCCGCATCCTCCTCGTCGGCGCTGAGCTTGGACAGCAGCGACTGGTACCGCATGTGACGTGCCTCCTGACCCACAAGGCCGTATGGGGTGGGCGGTGCCCTGTATTGTGCATCCTTCGGGGGTGCGATCTCAAAAATATCCACCATGTTGCTGCATAGCCACGGGTCAGTCGCTGCCTTTCAGGAGGGGGGGCGCATGCTGTGTTGTCTTGTCCGGGGGGCCAACGTACTCGGATGTCCTGGCGACGACCCGCTGGAGAGCCTCAATCTCTCGCTGGGCCTCCATAGGATCGCTCTGACTTGTCATCTGCTGTTCTCCAAAGCTTCCATAGTGGATACCATTGGGATCATCGAAGAGGAGGCGCGATTCCTCGTCCTAGCCACCGACCACCAGCAACGTTAGCAGGAGGAAGACAAGGGAATTGAGGGCAGCAACAGGAAAAGGGAAAGACAGGTCTCACCTCGACCACAGAGTCCCGACGGCGTTGGCCAAGGCATGATGCACAGTTACCCATGATGGGCGTGACAAAAGAGAAGCAGCAGAGGCTGGGAGAGAGATGGAGGCGTAGCGCGTGGGTCTCTGTTCGGGTGGCTGGGCTGGTTCCCTCTTCCCTTTACAGGGAACAGGTTGAAAGTTGCATAAAGAGCGAATGCTTGGGAGAAGAAATGATCATGATAGAGTTGCATCCATCCAGGCGATGTTGCGTGCTTGTGTCGCCGTCGCAATCCGAGTCGCAGTCGCGTTGTTGTTTGGGAGATGATGCGATGCGATCCCGTCTGATCAATGCGAAATTGCACTTTCCCATGCCATCATCTCAATCCTTCCCGCTGCGGCAGGCAGCCCCCAGCCTGGGCAGGTACAGAGGTACATGCTGACTAACCCCCTCCAATCTGTTCTCATTGGTGTGTTCGTCAACCGAAGTATCTCTGTACCTAGGTACCTAGGTACCGATGTGCTAAGCCCTACAACACAGCACCCCTGAGTCGGGCCTGCTTTTGCAACCATCCCATCCCTTGAAGAGACCGACAACAACATTCGATCTCGCCGAACCAGCAACGGCCGAAACCCATCCTCCTACCGTATGTAGGGAGAGTGTCGATGGTTTAACTCTCACAAACAACAGACAGATCGTGCTGGACGTGCGCTCCCTCCTCGAGCCCGAGTCAACACCGCCCGTCAATAACCCGGTTTTACTCTTCGGTTCACTGTCCCGACTCTGGAAAGACAACTCTGGAAAGACAGTATTTCGACATCCCTTCCCAACGGCTCAGTGCTCCATTGACTCTCCTTCTCGGCCGCATGCGGTTGGTTCATGGTGCTCCGCTCAGTTTCCTGTATCAATAGTAGGAGGCTATCCACCTCCCTTCCCTTCGGCCCCCAACTTTGAGTGCTGTCTGAAGCATCATGTTCAAGTTGAGACGGGCGCGGCTCGATTCATGTCGTGATACACAACGAGACCGCTGTCGATAGTCGCAATTTAATCATCTCCCTTCATCATGGATGCGGTCAAACCTTTGGAAGTGAAGCTGTCGTTGAGTGAACTCGATGCGGACCATGTGATATATAAAGAGTCAAGGTTCTCAGCTGATAGGTCTAGACAGAGGTATCCCATCGCCAGCAAGCACTTCATTCTTTTCACCCCAATAGGAACGCTCTCTAAAGTCCCAAAATGGCTCACGCAAAGACGACCTCGCTTCTGACCCTCGCCGTCATCTTGGCATCCTCCCAAGCCCAGGCTTACGGCCGCTTCCAACGGGCTGAACATCATAGAAACCTGGGCCGCCAGGATGTTTCTGCAACAACAGTCCATAGCTGTCCGCCTCCCGTGACCATCACAGAACCTCCAGTGACAGTCACAGAGACGTCTGTCCCTCCCACAACGGCTTCCCCGTCCACCCCCGGCCAGCCCTCAGCATCCAACCCACCAGAAGGCGGCAGCAACACCATCCAGACAATCACCGAGACGGTCACCATCCCTGGAACAACTTTCACCGTTCCAGGGATTACTGTTACCGTCCCAGGGACTACCGTCACTGTCCCAGCGACCACTGTCTTCGTGACCGAGACACTGCCCCCAGTCACCCTGTCCCCACCAGGAAGCCAAGTGCCCACCCCGGAGCCGTCTGTTCCCTCAGGCTCGATCCCTCCACCCTCATCAGGCGTGTCCGAGCCGCCACCACCGGCAACTGCCTCTCCCTCGCCCCCATTCCCACCCGAGGACAGCACCATCACACTCGAGGTCCCGCCGACCGGTACACCGACGCCAGGCGTGCCAGGGACACCTACGCCAGGCGAACCGGGCTCACCATCCAGCAGCGAGACCACCGCCACTGTCGAGGTCCCGCCCACCGGTACACCCACGCCAGGCGTACCGACACAATCTGGCCCCGAGACCACCGTCACAGTCGAGGTCCCGCCCACGGGCAGTGTCCCCACGCCAGGGATCCCCACGCCAGTCAACCCAGGCGGGCACCACGGCAACGACACCACGACCCCGCCCGGCACCGCCACGCCGACGCCAAACCCACCCTACGGCGGCAACGGGACCACCATTATTACCTCCGAGGTCCCTCCAACAGCAACACCACCCACACCGAACATCCCCGGCGGCCCGGAAACACCCTCCTCCGGCAACGACACCACGACCGCCGTCCAGACACCGCCAGCCACTGTGACCCCCACGCCGGGCAGCCCGGACACCACGGGTACTACGCCCGGAAGCCCCGGCACACCAGGCACACCGGGCACGCCCTCAGGTAGCGAGAGCACCCCAGCCACCGGGGTCCCGCCCACAGATACAACGGCCACCGGGGTCCCGCCCACAGAGACAACGGCCACCGAGGTCCCACCCACAGAGACAACAGCCACCGACGTCCCGCCCACCACCGCAACACCACCAACCCCAGGCTCCCCCGACACCACAGCCCCAGCCACGCCACCCGGCACCTCAGAAACCCCGGGCCTCCCCACCCCCTCCACGCCCACAGTCTGCGCCGTGATGACCGAGACCGTCGTCGACACGGTGACACTAACAGTCGGCACGGGCACCCCCACCCCGGGAGGAGCAACGACCGTGCTGCCACCGATTCAAAGCAGCGAGACAGGCGTCAACACGCCGCCGGCGCCGGCGCCCGTCGTCACGTCCACCCTCACGACCGTCACGGTGCGCACCACGGCCGTGGTGAGCGCGACCAGCAGCCGGCCTGGGTATGGCGGGGATGAGGAGGCACAGTGATTGACTGGTTGATTGAGTGTGATCTTGACGGCGGCGGGAGGGCGGTGCTGGTAATCAGATGAAAAGTGCTAGGTCTGTTTTGATGCCTTCCTCTGTGTCTGGATTTCCTTTTTTTTTGTCAACAGTAGGAGTAAGGTGGGGGAACGGGTAGGTAACATTGGAGTCCCGGTGTTGTTGGTTTTCCCTTTCTGTGGTCGGGGGAGGAGAGGCGCTGGGGTTCTTTGCCAGAGCTAGTGGTTCCTATCTCTGTGCCTGAATATACAAGTATCTAGGCAGCGACTATCCCCAGTTGGTTGTAGAACCTTTAATATCATATTTGATTTTATATGATCGCACCACTACCACACCTTCGAACGTGAGAATAAACCACAGTCAAGTCCTTGTGGCTCAACTGCTTGCTAAATGTCCACCCTTTGCGAGTGACTCTATAGAACAATTCTCAATTGAAGAGAATCCTGTAGCAGGGTGTATCATAGCAGAGTACCCACTAGAGCATTGTCTCATAGAAGATTGTTCTACAGGATGTTGATCTTGAGGGAGAGGGCAAATACCAAGGCCCCATAGCGGACAACGGGACAAATCTCGTCATGTTCGATTATATTAATTTGCACTTGACTTAATGAATCCGAAAGCTACCGGCCTAGTCCGAGTGCCCAACATTTTGACCTTTTCAGATATTTGCAGCAAGCTAACCCGGTTTCTCGACTGCACCAGAGCAACGGATACCCGAGAACATGGTTTCCTTATCCACTTTGAGCCTCCAGCGATGCCTTCTTTACGCCACGGTACGGGCCCTCTTCCCGCCTGGCTTTGATCGACCGCCGTAGGTGCGAGCAGTATTCGCCTTCTGGGAGGGTTGTGACTGGCTTCCCGCCTGACAATTGCCTTGTGGTGAGTCTTGCGTGCTCCATAGGCTCGCCGAGGCTATGCGTTCTGCCTTGGGCGATGGAGAGCCCTCGGAGTCAGTACTGAGGCAGGATGGGTTTGCAAACGAAGATCTCGGACCTCGCTGGCTCCGAACTGGTGTCTGCAGGCGCTGCGTCGGGGGGAGGTCCTCTGGAACCTCTTCGATCATCGCCTATATCTCAAAGTCAGGGTTTGTTTCTTCCAGAAACGGATAAGTCTGAGCAGCACTCACAAGACGGGGACGTTTCTTTGGGTTGCCGAGACTTGGCGGCCTGGTGGGTGACGCGGCCAACTCCAGGTCTGACGAACAGGTGGGTGAGGTTCCTGGCCATATTTCTGGTAGATCTTGGTCGGCTTCTTGGTCGGAGTCAGCTTCTCGGTCGGGGTCAGCTTCTCGGTCGGGCTCTCGGGTTCTAGCTTCGCAACTGGGTACACCGTCAGCTGTGCCACGGTTTCCAGGGATTTTCCACTGACAGGAAACTCCCAATGCGAAGACGGCTCGTCCCCTCCTTGTATTTCAAGCCCAAGAGTGCCTCTCTGACGCCATGGCCGTTCCCAGCCCAAACACCTTGGAGTTCGGTCTGCTTGTTGACAGCGGATACAAAAAGGCGCGTGTAGAAGCGGTCGGGAAGCTGGGGGCAAGTAAGAACCACCTGCTTCAGGTCGTCGAAGAAGCTATCCGAATCGAAGGCCTGGCCTGAGTGGGGTCCCTTCAACGGCGCGTCACCTTTGCCGGCCCAGTGGGCGTAGACACAGAGATCCCCCTGCTCAGCATAGCTGAACTGGAGAGTGAAGCATTCGAGTAAGCTGTCTCTGGACCACTCTTTGGCGTCGTTGAAGCAGATGTAGACCTTCCCAAGAAGTCGATCCGCAAGTGCGGTGAAGATCTGGTCCTAGAACTGGTCAGTGGATGTGGGAGGGTGTAATCCTTGGAATGTGCTTCGGACCAACCAGATTTCTGAGCAGGCTCTGCAACCGCGGATTGTTGCATTCTCTCAAGTAGACCGCTGTATCTCTCTCGGGAGAGAACAGCTGGACAGGGTCGTCCCTGCAGGAGAGCCGTTGCCCTGATTCCAGGAGGTGCTTGTGGGTGGCTGCTGGATGCTGGACTTCATCGGCCGACAACTCCCGGAAACAGCTCTCTGGAAAGGCTTGTCTGCGGACCACCGTGGGTTAACTCGAGGACCATCACAAGGTGATGCAGAGTTGGTGGCACCTACCTCCCGTAAAGGATGATGCTGAGCTATGGATAGGTCGTGATGTCAGCTCCAGCACGTTGCCGCGATGGGATTATCATCAGGGCTAGCAGGTACCATGGTCGTGACGAGCATCTTGTCAAGCTCGATGTCGCTGCCAGCAGTATCGCTTGCGGTCGTAGACATTGCGTATTGGATGATCAAGCGCCGAAGAAGGAAATGTATCCGTGAACAAGGTCCAGGGGAATGCCAAACCTTCGAGGTGGCAATGTGTCTTGCTGAAGGTCGAGAACAGCTTGGCTGAACGAAACTGGGATTGAGGCTTTGAGGTGGAAAAGACTGTGGGGCATGGGGAAAGAGAAGTACTTGGAATTGGTCTCTAGCGCAGCTCTTGACTTGTTGTCACGAAAGGGGAAGGAAGACGGTTGTGGTTCCTCTCTGACCAAGCAGGAACACGGTGACTTCCATATTGTACTCTTGCCTTCAAATCTCGACTGATCGCACGATCGCAAGGATCCACGAAACAAAAAGCAGCACGGAAATGGAGGAAATCACTTTCGATATTGCAACATGTCTGTCTGGGCCTTTGGGCATAGCCAGCCTGCTGCGCTCCGTCAGCTGTCCGCTGCGCGACAAAAATGTTGTTACCCCAGCCTCCTTTGGAACAGCCTCCTGCAAGATTCCCGTCTACGTGGTTTGGCATTGTATTTTCTTTTTTAAAGCTGGGTCTTTGAGCGTTGACCACTGTGAGAAGGGACCGTACGCCTTCGGGATGTATACGGATTCAGTACGAACCCGGGTGTTAGTATCGTATGCGATCGCAAATAACAAAATACCATTATAGGACAACCTCGTACAAGACGATGGGACAGTCTCTTCTGGCATAGTATCCCAGAGATTCACACCCCATAGGATAGCCCTTTAGCCTCCTACGGGACACCGTCCTGTGGGATTCCCTTGTATGGTATAAAGCTCTACAAAAGATCATCACAAAGATACGAGGTAGTTAAGCCACAGGGGCTCTACCATGACGTATTTCTTTGAAGGTGTGGCAGTAGTACGGTATTAGTATCCGTGGCACTTCGTAGCACATCTTCAAGATTGGACTCTCAAGTGCAAATGGGCAGACAGTAATCTCCAAGACCCTGCCAGCGTTGTCTTTGTCCAACAACACGCAGCTGCTTTGCCAAGATGACCTTACTCCCGTACTCGCCTACATGCCTGCCTGCTCATCTTGGCGGCCATCTGAAGAGTAGCATTCCGGCACGGCATCGCAAAAGTGCACAGTAGCAACGAGAGCGAGGTCCGAGCGCCGGGCTTGGCAGGACGAGACGGACTCGGCGTCTCGGGCGAGGGACGGCACGGAGACAGGGAGAGACGGACAGGTGCTGCTAGAGGCGGGATTTCCCCAAGTTTGTTAGCGACACCGAGAGGCGTGCGAGCCGATCCCGAGGATGTGAATGGGCTGAGCATCTCAGTGTGTTGGTTCGCTGGTCGGTCGGTCCGGTCTTGTTGCCACCCTGGCTGGGACGTGAGTGGTCGGTTTCCTCGGTCTGGGCAGCTGGTTATGTCAGGAAGCAGAAGCAGGATCGATGTCAGCGGCGAATGTGGGTACTTCTTCCCGGTGGGATTATGTCAGTCAGCAGCAGCCTGGAAGCTGAATAAGTTAGTGAACTGCCTGTGTCTGGGTCCCAGTGTGCTGGATCTTGGTATGGATCTGAGCCTGGCAGCCTGGCTCGGCTGTGTCTGGGCTGGACTGCTCCGTTCTGCTGGTGATGAGTGGTGATCAGGGGTAGGGCAAAAAGCTGCACGGGAGACGGACAGGGATATTGAAGAGGAGGGGCACATCAGACAGGAGAGAAGCACTGAACACCCATAATCACAGTACCCTGTCGACATTACAGGTTTCAAGAGATCCGAAAAAGTGTCTGTCCTCTGCACCAAGTGGATGCTTGCAGGACCCAACGAGTGGGCTGTGTGGGCTCTGGCACTGACTGGCACTGGCTCCAACTGGGCAGCGGCGGGTGTGGCGTCACTCTCCCGTGCGCAGGTCCCTTTTTTGGTGATGAAAGACTCTGAATCTAATCGGGTGCAGGTGGGGGGATAATCAAGATAGAGTAACTGTGTGGGCTGCTGTGGATTAGGCCCTTCGCCTCGACTACTCTGCTGCTCTAGGTAATATGTGGGAGTTGGCCCTACCAACAACAACGTGTTGGTAGAACCAACTGTAGGTGGTGACAGAGAAACGGGAGGGGATTTGAAATTTCAAGACTGGTTGGTTGTTGCTGGCCCGTCGGTAAGGTGCTGGGCTGCAACGCATTCCGTTCGTGTCACACCGTCGCGTCAACGTTTGGTGCCTAGTAGGTACGGAGTACGGAGCACAGTTACTTTGTAAGGGGGCAATAACCGACGGCCACCACCACCGTTAGCAGTCTCCGAAGTGAAGTGGCCTCGAGGTAAACAACAGACTTCACCAGCACCCAGATGTACTATCTGCTGCATCTGCTGCGTCTGCTGCATGTGCATGTGCGTTTATTTACGTTTGCATCCGAGTCTGACCACACGGGCAAGTAACGATACCATCATAAGTGACTTTTTTGTCTCAATAATCTCAAATTCTTGTTTCTTTATTCAACGTCTCCCCCGAGCCCGACGGCCAGTTCATCCCCCACTCAAGACCAGTCCAGGCCGTTGGTTAGCCTGCAGCGGCGGCTGTCCAGAATTAGCAGTAACCCCCAGCACCGCAGCACCGCAGCACTGGAACAGCCGAAGCCAGCCCTCCTAGCCGCAGCAGGCAGGCCTCGGATCACCCACCCCCTTTCAACTGTAACGGAGGTACCAACTGCCCCCAATCCGCCCTAGCTAAGGTTTTTGGCGTTGTTGACCAACGCCTCCTCCTTCGCCCTCCCCGTCCCGTCCTCCGTCCCCCCCGTCCCCTCCTATTTGCCTGCGCCTACGTGCCCGCCTTTTTTTGCCTGCCCCGTGCGCCCACCACCACTCACTCCTCATCCAAGTCCTAGTGCCAGTCTCCAGTCTGTCAGTTCGTCTGTGGTCTGTGTGCGGGTGTCGCTGTGCCAGTGCCTCGTGTGTGCCTCGTGCCTCGTGCCTCGTCTTACTCCATCTTACTTCCCATTTCTGACAAAACTTCGACCACCACCACCCCCATCATCCCCTTATCCCGCCCATTCAGCACCCCGTCTGCTGATCCTCAAACCCCCCGACTGCACTCTCGACCCGACCGAGTTGTTCTGTTCATCAACCACAGACCACGAGGATATGTTGACCAGCGCTTGAAACCCCCCGTTTCGACTCGGACTTTCCGTCTTTCCCTCCTTCGACCGACCTCGTTGTGTGTGTGGTGGTGTCACAACTTCGTCACCCCACGTCCACCACCCACAACACTCCTTCCACGGCCGACTGGAAACGCGTTGCAGCCTGCTGCACACCAGGCTGTGAACAACACCACGCCACCGACGCGTCCATCCCACCAACCCAAGTCTCCGAGTCGAGGCCTTGGCTGCCTGTCCCGGGTACGACTACCGACACCACCCACCGGCCGTCACCGTCCATCTGCATCTGCAGCACCTCGACCCCCGGCTGACCCACCACCGCACCGACGCCTGTGCCGCCATCGACGACTTGCATCTCTATCTCATCGACCTGTCTCTCTACCGTCACCATGTCTGTCGTGCCTCCTCCAAAAGGCACGCCCTCGCAGAAGACGACAGAGATCCGCCGGCCCAGGGCCAACCAGAGGCTGACCGTCAGCTTCGACGACAGCGAGAGTGACACATCAGGGCGTGCTGCAAAGCTTCAGTATGAGCTGGGCTGCGTCGAGACCAAGACCATCACAACTACGACGACCACCAAGAGATCATATCCTCCTCTCTTCATCCGACAACCCAGGCCTCTCGAGACCCTTGATGTTAAGGAGTACCCCCTTGCACAAGGCCCTACCCCACCAGACCTGAGGAAGTTCACCCTCGACCTGTCCGAAAATGACGATGAATTTGCGTGGTCCTTCAGCGAACCCTCCTTCACATCAGGAGATATCCAGGTCAGCCCATCCTTGAGAAATTCGTGTCTTGGCTGCCGTGAGTCGACGGAAGCGTGTCCCTGTGCTAACTAGTCATTTGTTCAGTCCAAACCTCTCGAGATCGAGGACAGTGTCAAGTCCAGTTCCGAACGTGGGACGCCTGCGCCTGAAACCCAACGACAGATCCCAAAGTCCTCGACCGAGCCCCAAACTCGCAAATCCCGCCGCCAAGCGTCCGGAAACCAGTCCGCGCCCAACAGGTCCTCTCAAAGGTCGTCCCGCAGCCATGCAGGCTCCTCAGTCTCCGACAGGCTTCGGAGAGCCGTCTCCCACGGTGCCAGGGAGAGAACCACTCGACAGTCGTCCTCGTTGTACTTGGCCACCCCGGATAGATCCGAGGTCACGGCCGCGAGCGAAGTACCCCAGCGATTAAGGCCCCTGAACGCCGACCCGACCTCAGGTCCCGGCCAGAGTCTCGTCGCTTATGAGGCGGCAAGCCCCGCCGGCAGTGAATCCCAGACCGTCTTCAGCAGCAATGTTGCTACCCCTCCGATCACCGATGCCGACGTCGAACCCTTTGCCGAGTCGCTCGATGATATCTCACAACCCCGTCCATCCATCACAGTTGCAGATCCCGATGCCAGTCTGCCCAGCCCTCGGTTATCCCCCACCCTGGCGGCTGCACAATTACACACGTCGGAGCCCCAGGAAGACGATGTCGAAGAAGATGACGAGGGCTCGAGCTTCTCGCGCAGCTTAACCAGGTCATCTCGGCGACGTTGGGTCGATGAGAGCCAGGAGCAGGAGACACAGTCCACGCTCGGCTTCGATATGGCTGATATGGAGTTGATGACCGATGGATCTCCCAGCCAACGGGACCGCCAAGCCTTCGAACGCGCCGTCGGCCTCCTCGATACTCGGTCAATGCTCGAATCCTTCGACTCCATGCCCAACGACATGAAGACATTCATGATGTACCAGTTCCTCCGCAGATGCCCCCGGAAGACCCTGCACATGGTGGCAGACGTCGTGAACCCTGCGCTCAAGTGCGACTTCCTGAAGCAGCTGCCTACCGAGCTCGGCCTGCACGTGCTGTCTTTCCTCGACCACCGCGATCTCTGCCGCGCGGCCCAGGTCTCCAAGCACTGGCGAACCATGATCGATAGCAACGAGACTGGCTGGAAGGAGCTGTTCGACCGGGACGGTTTCCAGCTGTCGCCCGGTGAGCTTAGGAAGGCCATCACCCAGGGCTGGGGCTGGCAGGACCCCGAGGGCGCTGAGGGTGCGGAGCTCGACCTCAGCCTGCAGAACCGCCTGACTTCGACCGAGGCCGAGCTGAGGTCGCCCAAGCCCGACATGCCAAAGCTGCGCAGCTCGAAGCGGAAACGAGGGGTGCACAATTACGCCAACCTCGAGCGGACCAAGCGGCGCGTCAGTCTTCAGGAGTCCCTTAAGGAGGATGCCCCGCTGTCACCCCCCAAGTTCAAGGCCGAGGGCCCCATCTCGGCGGCTAACGAGGCGGTCCTTTCTGTGCCTGACCCCCAGATTGGCCTGCCCTCGCTCCGGAGGCTGCACCTCTTCAAGTCCCTGTACCGCCGTCACTACATGATCCGCCAGAGCTGGACGAGCGGCAAGGTCAAGCCTGGGCATGTGGCCTTTGCAGCCCACCCTCGCCATGTCATCACCTGTCTCCAATTTGACGATGACAAGATCATCACCGGTAGCGACGATACCCTCATCCACGTATACGACACGAAAACCGGCAAGCTGCGGAAGAAGCTCGAGGGCCACGAGGGCGGTGTATGGGCCTTGCAGTACGAGGGAAACACCCTGGTCTCCGGCAGCACTGACCGATCAGTCCGTGTCTGGGACATCGAGAAGGGCATGTGCTCGCAGGTCTTTTACGGGCATACATCGACGGTGCGCTGTCTGCAGATCCTCATGCCCACCGATACCGGCAAGGTCGGTCTAGATGGCGAGCCCGTGATGATGCCACCGAACCCGCTGATCATCACTGGTTCCCGAGACAGCCAGCTGCGGGTGTGGAGGCTGCCCGAGGCAGGATCCAGGCGATATATACAGACAGGGCCTCCCGCCAATGACGCAGAGTGCCCGTACTTCGTCAGGATCCTCAGCGGTCACACACACTCTGTCCGCTCCATCGCTGCCCACGGCGACGTCCTCGTCTCTGGGAGCTACGATGCGACCGTTCGTGTCTGGCGGATCAGCACTGGCGAGGCCCTGCACGTGCTCCACGGCCACACGCAGAAGGTCTATAGTGTGGTCCTTGATCATAAGCGGAATCGCTGTATCTCAGGATCTATGGACTCCTTTGTCAAGATCTGGGACCTCGACACGGGCGCCTGCCTGCACAGCCTCGAGGGGCACACGCTCCTCGTCGGGCTGCTGGACCTGCGCGACGAGCTGCTCGTCTCGGCCGCCGCGGACAGCACCCTGCGCATCTGGAACCCGGACTCGGGCAAGTGCAAGCACACGCTGAGCGCGCACACGGGCGCCATCACCTGCTTCCAGCACGACGGCCGCAAGGTGATCAGCGGCAGCGAGAAGACGGTCAAGATGTGGGACGTCCAGACGGGCGACCACATCCAGGACCTCCTCACCGACCTGGGCGGCGTGTGGCAGGTCAAGTTTGACGAGCGGCGGTGCGTGGCTGCCGTGCAGAGGGACAATCTTACTTATGTGGAGGTAAGTGTTCACATCGGAATAACACCCGGCACTCGATTCTTGATCGTGTTACTAACATTGGATGATGCACAGATTCTTGACTTTGGCGCCGTCCGCGACGGCAAGCCGCCAGAGGAGCTGGGCAAGCGCATCCTGCTCAACGGCCCGGAGGTGCAGCGCCTGATCGAGGAGGAGGTCTGATGCTGCTGCTGCGTTTGACGAAACATACTTTGCGGCACCATCTGGTTATAGAGGTGGAGTAGCCCCGAAGACACACACACACACAGAGAGAGGGGGGGGGCCGGTATTTTCCCTATACCCACACACAAGACATAGTGGGTTCGGCTGGGTTGGTTGGTTGTCTAATTTGACGCAAATGCATAATGGCATGTGGAATTCTTCATTATATCGACGGAGCGAGGGAGGGGAATTGCATGCATGCATTTTTTCTCACTTAACTTGACTACTTGTTTGTTCATGAGCACACAACAACGCGGAAAATGGCAGGGGAACTTCTGACCAAAACACAAAAAGTTGTACTTGATGTTTATAGGGGTTGGGGGATCCGGAGGTACATACATATGTATGCGATTTTTTATGTCATTGGTTTTTATTTGTTTTGTGTTTGTCTGGCATGTCTGTCACTGAGAAGGAGCGAGGAGGATTGATGGATGGGTGGATGGCCGTGGTTATGTTTTGTTGTTGATGCATACCCCCAGAACGAATTGGACGGACAGTTGGCTTTGTTGATCGATTGATCTCTTCACTCTACTACTCCCGTTGACACTTCCTCCTGTTTAGGAGGGAGGACCGAGGGCAAGTCTATACGAGATGGATGGATTGGTGTCGCGTCTCTCGAGCAAGTTTTCATCTCCGGCGTTTATGGTCTGTTCAGGAAGGAAGGACTCATCTCAGGCTGCATGTTTTGTTCCACTCGCACGCGGGTCAAATACCTATCGATCATGGCGTGCTGCTGCGCACTACTACTACTACTTCCTACCGCGGTCGGTCTCTACTTACTTATAGTTACGTACTGACCGGTCTGGTCTCGGTCGGTTTGTGGTCGGCCGGCCTGTTTGTGTTTTTTTTTTTCTGTCAAAGTCAACGTCTAGAAGAATAATTGATGCATCATGACCATTAAATAATGAAAGCTACGTGTGACTCGTGCTGGATGTTTGTTGGTGGTGATATGTGTTTGGATGTTGTGGAAAATGTTGTTGGGATGTTCCAATGTGCGGTCGTGGGCCACGGACTCGAGACGGTGTTTGTCGTTTCAGAAGTGGAGCGTCGAATAGCCACGTTGAAGGAGAGGTGGACGACGGCACGCACCGTCTCTTGCCCGTGAGAAACTTGACTTGTGGTAATATGGCGGGCCGCCCAAGAGAGAACGGGTTCATTTCGCCCGGATGTAAGCTGGTCTACAGGTCTACAGAATGTATTTCACCAGGGGTCATTGGGCATGTTCACGGTGCTGGCCGTCTCCAGCTCCATGATGGGCAGGTCATCCGGTTCTGCATCATGCATTCATTATTCGATTGGGATAATGTCTTTGTAGGGTATGGATCTCGTATTTCTACCGACGAAGATGCGGTCGACTGGCTACGTGAGCCAGCGCCATCCATGCCATCGTGAGGTTTGTGTAATTTCAAAAGCTGGATATCATGTTCATCCCCCGCGGCCCGACCTTGTCCCACTAAGCGCTGCCTGACCTTAGGTTCGACTCTCTGCGTTCCTTTCCTCCCTCATATCTCTTGTCGTCGTCCATAGTCGCTGCCGGCCGCGCCGGCCTTTTACATGACGGTGCACGGGATCGGGATGCAGCAGCACTCGTACCCGTCGCACTCGATGCACTTGGTCTTGCCAGCGCCGCCGCTCGCCTCGGCGGGCTTGATGATGCTCTCGATGGTCGAGATGGATGCTGCGCCGGGTCCGTTGGGCATTTTGGCGGTTGTGTGTAGTTGTTTGGTGGGCTTCGGTTGTTTTTGTTGTTGTTCGACTGCTGTCAAAAGGGGCTATGATGTCAGCGGATGATGGTGTACAAAGGGGATCGGTGTGTGGGGAGGGATGTGGGAGTGGGTCGGGAGCGTGAGATGTGGTGGCTTACACGGCCTGAATATGGTGACGGGCTGGTTTGGTATGGTGGTTTTGGAGGGTAGAAAGGTACTCACGTTGATATGTTCTTTGGTGTTGTGGTCTATTGTCGATTGTCTGCAAGTTGGGCGAGTGGGCGGTTGGTCTGGTATATAAATAACAGCAGCAGGGCGGCGCGTCAGTCAGTCACTCCTTCTCGCACTCTGCAGTGTGTTTATCCCCAGCAAGGCCAGGGATCACGGTCCTTGTTTCGTCATGGGCCCCTGCCGGCGGGACTTGATTGCCCCACAGTTGTTCATCTCTCCCCAGCTTCTTGGCAGCGGCAGTGCCAAGGCTGAGCGCGTCTGTGGCCACTGTCTGCGGTTTGGCCGCGTCGTCGTTGCGGATAGGGACTTGAATGTGAAGGGGGCGGATATTCGCACGGTTTTTTCTTCTTCGCATAGTACACGTACTCGAATGACTACCTCCCCAACCTCCCATCGCGTTAAGCTGCCCCTGAATCTGCAACAGTCAAGAGTCAGATTACGACTGTGCTAAAGTGAGGTCTAAACATTGAAGTCAGCTTTTACCTACCGGTACTGAATTTGGCTGGGCTCAGTCAAACTTCGCCCACAGCAAGCATGCCCGGCAGCGCGATATGCTGGCACCTCGGATCTTGGGTTAAGTTAGAGGCTAATAGCATCCTATAAAGAAGCTCCAAGAACCCGGCTTGAGATTACCTCCCAGCAAGTAGGCCGTCCACAAGAGCATCGAGGTTGCGAGGCCACAGGTGGAATTGCACTTGAGGTCTTCTGAGTGCTGTACATATGCCAGTGTAACTATTTATTGAGAGACGGGTGACAAGTTTATGTAGAAGCCTTAGGTAGGGAGCAATAAACGCGGTCGGCCGTTGATCGCGTGTAGTTACTGCTCACGGTAGCCGGATAGATGCGGTAGGCTCCTATGGGTCGGTCAATATGCTGTATCCCTAACTTTGCCTCTCGAACAAGAGACGTGTAAACTTTGTGCAGAACCAAGCCGTTGTTGCTTGTGCTTAATCACAAAATGATGCTGATACCCGGTGGACCGGGTGCACGTGTTGGCTGGTCGGGGAACGCCTGGCAAAATCCATTTTTAAGAGTATAAAAACGTATTCAACGGGAATGCTTTTCGTCGGTGCAAATAGACAGCAATCAATTATCAAGTTGAACTGGCGACGTTACACAACATTAGGGAGGGGCTGTGTGCATGATGACCGCAGGCCAAATTGGAAGTGGCGTGGCTGAGTTGAGTCTTCATTTGTTCAAACACTTGACCTCTTTTTTCCCCCTTCCAAAACGCTCAACTATCCTCCCTCACATCTTTCGCGTCCCCCTCTACGTAGAGCGTGCCCTCCGAAATCTCGCTCCTTACCTAGCGTAGCTCACTTGACGCCGCCACGCCTACGCCATAGCCAGGCTTTATTGAGCTGCGCGTTCATCATGTCTGATTCTGCTCCTCCATCACTTGTGCCGAGCCTCGAAGTCAAGAGGAGTGGGGAGCCAATATCGCAAGCGAGGCCCTCGAAGTGTCGGCGTCAAGATCCTGGGCGAACACCTGACGGCAGTGCAGACCGGATCGATGGACAGGACAATGCCGTTCCCCACCGAATCTCTGATAACACGTCGAAGTTGTGCAAGAAATGCGCCAAGTTCAAATTCGGAGAAATGTTAACAAGAGAGACCAAAGCGAAATGTATTGGCTTCTTGGACTTATTCAACAACCCAAACTGCCAATTTTGTGACACAATACAGCATCTTGTCACACAGCACTGGGGCTCTCAACAGCCGTCAACGATTAAGAGCCACCGACCAAGGTTGCATAAGCAAAGCAAAGAGTGGTGTAAATTTCGCACGCTACAAGGCTCACCGACAAGAACAGTCTATCGAATCATACTAGCTGTTGACCAGCAACCCCCAAATATCAAGCTTATGAGACGTGCTTTAGCCTTAGATGCGGAAACAAAATTCGTTCTCGCTGAGCTAGAGATGCATCCCACGAGATTCAGAGATACCAGTGAGGTACACTCTCTCAGGAGGCCGATAGGCCCATGCATTGATCTTGGATTAGTGCAGAGCTGGCTCGACATGTGCCGACGTCATAAGAAATGTATCGAAAATTGAAATGCTCAGCGACTAAACTCCGTGCAGCTATTTTCAAGCGGCACCGGATTTCGACTGATTGATGTCCTCGAAGAAAGACTTGTTGAGAAGACAGAACCTTGCGAATATGTTGCTCTTTCCTATGTTTGGGGTAAATTGGAATCATCCCCGGGCCCTCTTTGCACAACGAAGGAAAACCTTTCTGCACTTTACAAGCCTTCATCATTAGCCCCGCCTAAGGATAATCAGGGCACCAGGGGCCGGATCCCAAATACTATCATGGACTCGATAGTTTTGTGCCGATCTATAGGATATAGGTTCCTATGGGTTGATAGTTTATGTATAATCCAGGACGACTTGGAAGAGAAGATACGGTTGATTCATGGTATGAATTGTGTGTATGAGAACTCCAGTTTAACTATTATCGCCTTGTCAGGTTACAATTCGGATGCAGGCCTTGCTGGACACAGGCCTCGAGCAAATGAACACGACAATGCTGGGCGACCACATCTCTTCTATGAAGCTTCAAATATTAATGGGGTCGGACTTGGCCGTATCTCCCTTCGCGAACAAATTCGATCCTCTCACTGGAATACTCGTGCCTGGACTTACCAAGAGGAGCTCTTATCACCTCGAAAACTATACTTTAGTACGGATGAGGTTTTCTACGAATGCACACACGGTACAGAAAGAGAAGGATATGCATTTGAAGACCAAGATTACTTTAAAGTTAGGCAAGGTGCTCCTTGGTACGGCAGGAACAGGATTATAGATCCCGAGGACAAGGCATACAACCAGCAACTTTTGATCTTAGGATCGCTAGGTGCTGTCTGGATGATTGACGACGCCTTTCAAAACATTGTATCCACCTACACTCGGAGGAGCCTCACGGAGCCGGGAGACGTCTTAAATGCTCTCACTGGGATATACCACAAGTGTTACCACAGTGCTGAGGCTCAAGACACTAAGATCAATGGGTTTCAAGGGATACCCATGCGATGCTTCTTCAGGGGCTTACTCTGGTTCACGTCCGGTGACCAACACAGGAGAACAATGATTGCAAGTGGACTCAGACCATCGACTTGGTCTTGGATATCTTGGGTCGCACCAATCGACTTCGCAAGCGCATCAGGCGCGAGGTTCCCGGCATCTACGACAGGTTACTCTCACTGGTACTTTGGAAATCAAGCATACAGCCTGGTTGACAAGTGTTGTCTCTATTTCGAAAGAGATAACGCTGTCAGCAAAGTCCAATTCTCCAATCGTCAGCACTATGAAAAACACGGAAGTTGGGCTTCAACCGTGATATTGACAATCCCCAAACTTTTGGAGCTGTTTTCAACTGGCAACCACGAAGTCGTCGCCACGCCCATGTCTCCAATAATATCAGGAGTGCTCGAGTTCGTCGCCCCGTACATCCCAGCTCCTATGATAGGATGTGCAACTTGGCGCAAAGCACCTGAGAGGGAATGGCAGCTGGTATTTGATGGATTTGACATCCAGGGGTTTGGCATTGGTTGCTTCGCTGTAGCCAAGCTTGACCTGGAGGAGGATACTATAGACGGACTCGTCCTCTTGCTTTACGACTCTTCTTATTTGGGTCTCTGCATTAAAAAAGTTGGCGACTATTTTGAACGAGTTGGTATAGTTGCATTCACGAGATTCAAAGAGGACTGGGAAATTGTTGTGAACGAGGGTCTGCTGGAGTTGTATTGGAAGCGAATACTCTTACGGTGAATGCCGGCAAACAGTCTCCTATGAAGATGACTCATCTCTCGAATTTTCATCTCCCACTGCCTCAATATGGAGAGAATCCGTAGATGGTCTTCTGATTTGATTTTCTGTCTTCTCAAAGTGTGATTCGTGGTTGCCTCGGAAGCAAAATCGAGTTAACGTTGCTCGTAAATGTGTTGAACGAACAACATAGAGACCTGGGGACACATGGTACACTGTATTGCAACATTTATTCTGGCGTCTTTCAAAAATCGAAGTGTAACAATCAATATCGAACCTTCAACATAGTATGACTTGCATTGTAAAGTGTCAGGCATGAAAGTGATAGGGGGCTAATTGGCAAGACTCACAAAACACAGAGACGTTACTAGCATGTAAAGAGCTATTGAGGGCTATGTAGTCTTCCGCAAATGTGTGTTCAGCGTGTCTCAGCCCGGATAGTCAGCGACCTACCTCTATCATTTGCTCGACGCCGTATCCGGCAGCATTCCAGCTGGGTGACTGCACACTCGGACACACCGAGGCTTCCAGAGGCAGGACTGAGTCCATGTATAGCGAATGGAGAGAGATAGCTGGCGGCTCTTGGGAAATAAAGTGGCTGCTGCTTTTGCGCCTAATGAAGTGTTGGATCGGCTGCACATAGCCTTTTCCGTCAGGGCATTGCTGTCAGTCGGCCAAGCGGAATGTAAAAGTATCTCTGCATAGCTAAGGTTTAAGTCTGCATCTTTCAGTTCCGCAGCCTAATACTCCGGCGAAAATCGAGAGAATATCTGACAAAGGTTACCACAGGAATCATAATTAAGACCTCAACAGGTCCGTGGTAATATATCTCATTATACGCTTCATAATTCTTGTCTAAAGCCTGCTAAAAGTTCAGGGGTTTTAGCAGTGCTAATACTTCTACCTGGATACTGGTGCATTCTGCCTGTCAGTCCGCCTCACTTCTTTGCCCGCCCAATTTGATGCTATAAGGTGCGATGAGTTGGCAGTTTGCAATGATAAGCAGGCCCAATGGGCGGCATTGTAATCTAGGCTGAAGCCTACACCAATCAGGCGTTTGACATAATGGACTCAGCCCCAAGGCAGACAATTTGGTCTTGGGATTCATGTACTGTAACAGGTGTCCATCTTGTAGCAAATACATATTTGCCCGAAAAGTGGATAACGTTGACGTCTCATGTGGAGTATATGCACCTGTTGGCAAGGCTCCATCGGCTGAGGCGCATGCTGCCAAGACTCGAAGGAAAACTGGCAAAACGCACACATCTTAATGAGGTCTGAGAATGGGGATGAATAGAAAGGCGGCTGCATAACCCGACAGAAGATTTTGTCCCTTTTCCAGCGATTGCCTTCGTGTATGTGCCATTCAATTTTCAATTCCCACATCCAACAAATCTTACAATCCTTTGACGCGTATCATGACAGTCCCAGTCTCTGCGGCCGGGGCGTCTCAGGGCTGTCAGGAGACTGAAGTGGTTTGCGCTCCCAAATGGCCTTTGTGCAAGTCGTGTCTCGGGATCAACATTGAACGTCTGTCTGAAGGCAGGGGCTACACTCATTCCTGGCTGGAGGTTTTGGGAGAGACAGCCATATGGTGCAGACTATGCTCCAACCTTTCCTGCTTGCTTAACACTCAGGCCGATCGATGGGACAGATACAGTTTCACACCTCAAAGATACAAAATCACGCTGTCCCTCAACTTAGACGCCGAAGACCGCAAAGCTCGTCCCGACCATTGTCGCCTTTCGCAGTTCAAGTTTAGATTCGAGTGCATCTTTGTTGATGTGTTCGACACCCGTCCTTGGCAAGCTTCCGATGGAGCTCATCCGTCAATAATACAAAACTCTAAGTTGAAATGGGAATCTGCCAAACGACAGCAGCAAGAAGTCAGGGCACTCAGAGTTCGGATGCTGTGCCACACACAGGAAGGAGACCCAGCCAAGGCCTTCGGATTACCTTGGCTGCGAAATGTGGAATGCACTGGCTCCTCTGGGTCGATGAAAGTTGCGCGTGGATGGTTGCAACAATGCCTTGCGACTGATGGTAAATCCTCCAACAGACGTGTCACTACCCGGGATGCTGTAGCGCTGGACGATTACTACGACGTCAAGGTTCTTGGACCTGCAACACCATTCCCAGGCAAACGGCCCACTCGGCTCCTTGAAATTATGCCATCTGCTCACGACGCGGATAAGCCATATGGTTACTCAGTCAAGCTCATCGAGACAAAGGGACGAGAGTATAAATATGCGGCACTGAGCTATTGTTGGGGGAAGATGACACTGGCATCACATACATGGTTGACGAAACGCACTAGTATCGAGCAACATCTAGGGGGAATAGACCTTGGATGTCTACCGGCTACCATACGAGACTGCATTAAGGTTGCCTTTTCTCTCGGCATATATTACGTTTGGGTGGATTCTCTTTGCATTATCCAGGATGATTCTTCTGACTGGGGGGTAGAGTCAGGGAAAATGGGTGGCATATACAGGGGCGCACTCCTGACCATGGCTGCATCGAGGGGCAACAACAGTAGTAGTGGGCTTTTTAACTGGAAGAAGGGTTCGTCTCACCACAGCCCTTTCGACGAGTCACTTTGTGTAGGAAGTTATCTGAGGTCAGGCGAGAAAAGCTGTCTCTACTTCGAAACCTCCTTCCAAGGGTGGGATTACTCTCCAAGAAGGCATCTTTTTGGTCCAGACGTCTACAACAGTCCCCTATCTCAAAGAGCGTGGGTGTACCAGGAGCAGATGCTCTCCCACAGAACGCTTTACTTCGCCGAGTCACAGCTTTACTGGGAATGCGACCATTGCCGATTGAGCCAGGACAATTTCAGGCAGGAACAACGTATGGATGAGGCATATTCGATTCAGAATCTCGAAAAACCACTGGCGGCGCCGCTCTTTGTTCGGCAGTGGTATTGTGGCGCTGTGGAAGCATACACTAAGCGTGCGCTAACCTATCCCGAGGACAGAATAGTTGCCATCAGTGCCGTTGCGAAAGCTATATACATGAGTCGTCGTGTGAGGTATTTTGCAGGCCTGTGGGAAGATTGCATTCTTGCAGGTCTTTGCTGGTATCGAAGCAGCAAGGGCGAAAAATACCAGGCGTCTTGTTGTCCATCCTGGTCGTGGGCCTCGCAGCTGTCGAGCGTGTCATATGGAGAGATAGACTCCGGCTATCATGGCGAAGAAGAGTTGTCCCTCCGCAACGAGGGCGAAGATCCCTCTCTTTATCTGGCCAAGGTCCTGACTATCCAGGTGGAGTCGAGCAAAGAGAATCCTTTCGGACGTGTCCAAAATGGCCAGATCATACTCCGAACGTGGACAACTACAGGGAGGGTCACACGAGATAGGCTCGGAGAACGCAATCTCCACTTTGAGGGCTACTCAGGTGATGGTGAAAGAACCCTTTCCATTTCAGAGAATAATGCCCAGTACGACAGGATAGGCAGGGCGGTGCTGGATGACGACAGCCGTGAGGATCAAGACGTTGAGATTGCGATGGTAATTGGTTGGACTGAAAGTGATGCACGTTGGTTGCTTCTTTTACTGGAAATTGCCGACAAGGACCAACAAAGATATAGGCGCGTCGGACTGGGGATAATGGAAGATGACCATGGGAAGCTGGATTTCAAGCGGGACTGGACAAAACGGTACATTACGATTATATGAATTAGGGAATAGTCTTCGGGAAATGCCATGTCTTTCTGTATATGAGGGTATTGATTATCGAACAAGAAGGTATAAGTAGAGCGGCCTTGGACATGCCTTCCCTTCGGTAGTTTCATGGACTCTTCATCCGATGGTGCTTGATTCCAACATTTGAAGCTGCGCTACTGGCAGAAAGCACAGTACCCGAGGCCAGAAGATGTGACGTCCGCAGGTATGTGTCTGAGATTGCCATATATCCGATGTGAGATTTATTTGGAAGGTACACATCGAAATGAAGCTTCAAGTCATATGCAAGATACCTGTAGCATGCTGTATATTCTGGGAATTTTTACGTTGGTGGAAGTACGACCCGCCCGAGAGGGCTCGACTTCTAGAAGATAAGAGTTGTTGCTGGAAACTTGGTAGAGACAGAACAACGAGTCTGTCTATTCATGGAATTCGCGTATGATGAGTTCTTGCCCATGCTCTTCTTTCCCGGAACTTCGTATACTGATCTCTTGGTACACACGGCAACTGCAAGACTTAGACCCGTTTTCATTTCGGCATTTTCGAGCGAGGAGCCGTTCAGCCCAAGGTGTAACTGGACAGGCTAGGACCACCTGGGGGCGGAAAGCATCCCTTGCTTTCCAAGGTTGCTGAGAGCGACTCAGACAAGTCTGACCTCGTTCCTTCTTCCGAGAACCTGCAATTCTAGTCTACTGTCAGGTTACACATGACGCCGTAGCTCTTGAAGCCCCAAAGTGAGCGACACTGCTCACACAGACAGTGCAGGTACTGGCAATATTTAAATAGGCCCCGCCCCTAAACTCTTTCCTCAACGTCTACTCCCAATCGATACGCATTTCTCATCGATTTATTTAGAAGACCGTCGGTAAAAGTGGATACCGTCAGCGGCGACTTGACCTCGGGAGTCTCATCTCACGTGCGAAGAATTCTCGTGCAGTTCTTTCACCCCTGATTTAGTCCGCAAGCTACGCGAAGTTGACCACAACCATGGCTTCATCTTCCCCTTCGATTGCTTCCAATAATTTGGCTGATGTGCAAGGCATGCAGCCAGGAGAGGAGTTCGAGCTTGAGAGCTTGCTCTCCGAGGTGAGAAGTACCTCCAGCGCAGTGAGCCAGCAGACGGCAGCTGGATTCCACTCTCCACAGTCCTCGTCTAGCCAGGCAGACCTCGAATCGACGCCTAATCACAAGAAGACCAAAATGAGCCTGGCCCCTATCACAACTCCGTATTGGCGGCCATGGGCAGCCGAAATATTCTCCATGATCATGTCTTTATTGCTCTTAGCAGCTGTCGTTGCAATCCTGGCAGCCTTCGATGGTGTCCCGCAGCCTTATTGGGGAACTGGGATTAGTTTGAATCTAAATTCTCTGATTGCCATTATCTCTACCCTGTGCCGGGCTACGTTGATGCTGATTGTCGCGGAGGGTAAAGTCCACCATCCATGGGTATGCAGATTGAGTGTCGACTATTTAGCTAACTTGCCATGGTACTCTGCATAGTCATCAGCTATTTCAAGTGGCGGTGGTTTCGTGATACTCGACCATTAAGTGACCTCGAAATAATTCATCGGGCAAGTCTTGGGCTCTGGGGTTCCACCTGTCTCTTGTTCTCGGGAATTCGGCAGTAAGCAGCCCAAATTTCTCTACCATTCCAAAGGAAAGTTCGTTGCACATGTGACCTTGATGCTTTTAGTGCCCTCGTCATCATCGCAGCCCTGCTCGTCATCCTCCTAGCAGCTTTCGGCCCATTCACTCAGCAGGCCATCCGTTCCTTCGTGTGTAGGATACAGGTTCTGCCAAGTAACGAGGCCTCGGTCCCAGTGGCACACTACCTAGGTGATTATCTGAAACACGTGGACGACGATCATTTCACATCAGTTGATGGGTCAATCTACTTTCATGCTGAGAATGACTTCAGATTGGGAAATTCAATGAAGAGTGCCATTCTCGATGCAATGACCGCGAAAGATGACGGAACCAATAAACTGGCCTTCACCTGCCCGACCGGAGACTGTACGTTCAGACTCGGGCCAACAGGCAGTGCCTATAGTTCCATTGGACTTTGCAATGAGTGCTTTGATATCACCTCGCTCGTTCAGGAATGGCCAGGCCAGTATGAGAAGACCAATACGCAAGGAAATAAGCTGAATCTCACCCTGGAGGGCTTGGTGAGTGCGCAAACTTCTATCTACGGCACCGCTACAGGGAAATGGTCCAGTATAACGTCACATGAGCCAAGCGACAACAAGTACGCCGCATGGGGCCTCAAGCTGGGTTCCGTCAGCCAGAACATAACATACTTAACTTACACATGGGCCTCTTGCACTATAAATCAAACGGAGCCTGTCCTTGAAGATGCCATCGGTGGCTCCAAGTCCTTTTACAATTGGATCTGTCCAACATCAAGTTACCCCAATATACCTCACATGAACGAAGACGTAGCCGTTCTGGCCGTCAACTGCACCTTTTTCCCATGCATCCGAAGCTACAATGCACGGGTAGAAACAGGGATTTTGAGAGAAACACCAGTCTCGCATGTTAGAATGGAAGTGGACGAGATCTTAGGCGACTGGACTAACCCATGGGTTTTCCTGGAGCCATGCTTTGTCGACGGACTACCATACAGCCACTCCAATATTTCTTTGGCTTCAAATGCAACAGGTCACAATTTTACCACGCTATGGACCCCCCAAGGCAGTCTCAGAGCTCCCACTGAATGCATATTCTATATTTCCTACGAATTCCTCCAAGCCTTAAGCCAGTACTTCCGTACGGATTTCTTCGGAAATCATCAGTGCCGGTGGGACTCTCAGTACTATTGGTACAATATCAGCTGGGTCACCTGTCCTAATGAGGTATGGTGGCTTGATTCATTATTCAATCGAGGCTTCGCTTCGTTTGAAAGTGTGGATTCTCTCCTCCAGAACATTTCTCTGGCGGTGAGCAACCAGATGCGAGCTCACGGAACCAATTCCAATCGGACAGCACCTGAGTTTGCCTCAGGGACGATGTGGAACTCAACTGTCTGCACACGTGTGGATTGGGCCTGGTTGGCCTTGCCTGTTTCTCTGGAACTGATCACGCTGGTCTTGCTTGTCACGGCTATGACCATGAGTCTACGTGATCACGGGAGGTATCCTATCTGGAAGTCGTCGATCCTGCCGCTCGTCTTCCACGGGATTAGGGACATCGAGGATGCATTGGGCAATTCTGCACCACCTGCGTCGGACGCAGCTTCAACAGTGTCAGTTCCGATCGATGTTGCTAGCATGGAAAAGCTTTCGAAAGACCTACCAGTGCAACTTTCTACCAAGCTGGGCAGCAGTGGGTTTGTCGTGGGTCATACAAGCGTACGCCAAAGGGAACCTAGCACAACACACGAAGCAACGTCGTAGGATGAGAAGATATAAGAGAGACGACACTAATGTACTGAAATCTAGTTAGCTTGGTGAATACCATCTGACCTCTCACAGCCACCTCTGACTACAATACTGCGAACGGCACAATGAATCGCAAAGGGCATGAATGACAAGATAAGGGCCCAGGTCGCTAGACCGAGTGGCGAGAGAAGGCCGGTTTATGGATTGATGGAGAAATTGGAAAAGTACGAGGAGGATCTCATCACGAAAGATCTCACGTGGTCGGCCGAGAGGGCGCCATCCGGTTCTAAGTGTCTACACGCAGCAGAGATGAGCCTCCGGCCCTCCTACTGTCCCACCCCACGAGAATAATAGTCATCAATGACATGACTAAAGCCATCCATAGGCTATTGCAGTCTAATTGAACGTAACACGTTAGACGGCTGAGAGACGCTACAGTGCCTACGTCCATGTAGAGAGACACCACATCAGGAATGATAGTCTATGGACCGCAGATACCGAACGGCGGGTGATTACTCTGCCCCTGAGTATGGGCCTGGATCACAGATAGTGTCATCCAATTCTCCACTTTGGCTCCAGGAACCGGTATCCTCTTGGAGTTCAGACAACCCCACAGTCCAAGAATTACACTCAAGGAGACGGATGACACCTTCTGTTTCAACAATCCCATGCGATCCTAACCTCACCAAGGAGGGATTAGTGTGACAAGATTCGGGACCCAGCCGAGGAGCTAATGGACGGTGGTTCCCATCTACTGGACATCGCTTGTGTTCCTTGTGGTCCTGGCCTGCAGGGAGTCGGAGACTCCGTAACCTTGGTGGCAAGCCTTGGACGATCCTGGGGCAGAGATAAGGTTCGACGGTCTCAAAATGGGGAACTCAAACACGATCTAGTTCCTGTTGTCGTGACGTGCATGCTGTGTCTGGAGGAACGATGGACCAAGTGTGGTTTGGTTCTTAAAACTTCGGCAAGCTCTCCGAAAGCCAAAGCCTGCCATTTCGTGGCAATAACAAGTAAGCAGGTATAATACCCGCCGGCGGTTATGATCCACTGCATGAGATACTGCATGAGATTCTGCACAAAGCCCACAGCATCACGCTGCGCATTTCACCCTTTGACCATTTCTAGATCTGGCCATCGCCACTTCGAAACCCCCATGGCGATCCACAATGCCATGAGGAGGCGCTTGGCGAACCGTGTCGGGATCTCGTCTGATAACAAGCCCCCAGATTACGCCTAGACAATAGTTGCCCACTTTGAGGCGCGCAATATCCTGTCCCGCTCGTCCTCAATCCTGAGACGTCTAGCCACGTTCGGACGATGGTAAACAGGACACAGATGGCTGTGCTCCACAAGGGAGTCACTTGACTGGAATTATGCCGTGCTGACCGACCTTGCTGTCATATTCCGGGGCTGTCAGTGCCACAGACCTCGCAGATCGCCGGCGCCCCACCCATCAAGTGGAGAGGAAGGCTGTATGTAATGTCATCGACGTACAGGATCTGTGTCCACCGGGTCCACTATCTGCTGGGCATATCTTCGATACGAACTCAGGCGACGAGATAACGTTCGTACCCCATGCAATTCCCCAACCCAACCCAACACTACTACTGCCTACCTGCCATGGGCCGATACAATGAACTGGACCTCAGAACAGGACGGCAATCATCTTAGCATTAACACTGACAGATAATAACGTCCCATCTCTCTCACATAAAAAAGCTTTGACTCCTGAACATCATTCCCGTGGCTTTGGAGTGTTAGAGGTCCTGCAGCGCCCGGCGGGTAGACCCAGGCGAACCCTAAAGGTTATCCGCGCGGGTGCGGCTGTTATGAGACAGACTCCAGACCCTTCGCCACTAGAGACCCGTGAGGGTGTCGGCGGCTTGCCCGTGGTGTTGTTTCAGGGCCGCAACAGTCAAATCTCCGCAAGGTGAGGAGACTTGCAGTAGTGCGGCATGTTAATTGAACGTCCGGATCGGAGCGGTGTTCATCAGTAGCTAACGGTGTGAAGCCAGTCACACGCTATCCTACGAGCCTAGGTAGGTAAGTATGTAGGCTTCAGGACGTAGGTGTGTGGCCGTCACATGCGACTGGGCCGGCGATTTCTTTTATAGGGGCAAGGGTTCATCGCGGCGGTGGGCGAAGAAACTCTGAACCATATAGTTGAGATATAAAATATGATGATATACGGGGTATTCTTACATCCTCTACCACTCGGAACACTCGATCTAACCAGGTCCCCCCTTCTTCCAAGCACCCACACCATACTAAACAGGTATAGTACAAGCTCAACAATCAATCTAGTTGGTATATCAAATATATACTATTATTAAAATCAATTTAAATAGTAATATAATATTATTAAGTATTTTTATTAATTTTCTAAGTATTATTTATTTATTTCCTTAATATAATAATATATTATTAACCTAAATAAATAATTAGTAGGCTATTTATATAGTAAAATAGAGGGTATTAGCCTTAAAACTTTTTTTTCCCCTAAATAATATTCCTTACTTTTTTTATTTTTTATTAATAAACTATATAAATTATTAAAATATCTACTTTATTATCTAAATTACCCTAATTACCTAATTTTAAACTATAATAGTATAGCTTTTATTACCTATAAGACTTTAAATTAGTCTCTAATATTAAAAAATATTATTATTATTTAAGTAAATATTCTAATATATAGAATATTATTCTTTCTAATATAGAATATAAGCTTCTATTTTTATATATAAATAATATATAGTATATTAATTATTATAATAAAGCTCTAATAGTAGAATCCCCTTCTTATATATTTTAGTTTAAATACTATTTCTATATATACTATAAAATAAAAGGGAATAATAACTATAATTAATATATTACTAAAGTTAATTATTATAATTATATAATCTTAATTTATAAGAATTATATTATAAAGGAGATTAAGAATAATAAGGAAATTCCTTATTATTAGATAATTAAGGAGCTTAATTAGATTAATTAATAGAATACTAAATAGTTAAAAAGGAATATTTTAACTAATAAAATTACTAAATTTTCCTCTAATTCTATAAAAAGTATAATAATAACTATAATATTAACTTTTATAACTCTCTAACCTTTAATAATAGTATATAAGAAGCTAGCTTATAATACTTTAAGTTAATATATAATCTAAATAAAAAGTAGATAAATAAAAACTTTAAGAAAAATAAAGAATTAAGATACTTTCTTTAATACTTTAATATCTCTAATAACTACTTTATTAATAGTTAGAATTAGCTTAATTAGAAAACTACTCTTTATAAATACTATAAAAGTATTAATTAGTTAATAAAAGTTCTAATAATATAATAAACTTTTTAGGAAGAATAATATATTTTTTATTAGTAAAAATAGTTATTTTCTAACCCCTAAATAGAATTTAAAATATTTAGAAGCTTCTAATAAGCCTTAACTTACCTAATAAGCTTATTTCCTTATATAAATAAGAATCTAAGTATTTTTTATTTATATTCTTTTTTAAAAAAAATATTAATAAACCTAAATATACTTTAAAATAATATAGTAACTTTATTATAATAAATATTATATACTAAATAAATAAGCTTTTCTAATATTTATTTACTCTTTTTATTATTAATAATAATAATAAATAATACCTTAGGGCCTTCTTTTTTTCTTAAAATTAATAAATATACTTAATTAAAACTTCTTTAAATATTATTTAAGAATTAATACCTAACTAATAATTATAATAAATAATAATAAATAATTTTATAACTAAATAAAAGGTAATTTAATAATTATTTAGTATATTTTTAAATATTAATATATTCTTTTACTAAAAATATTAAAAATTATTAATTTACTACTATTTAGTATTTTCTAAGTTTATTAAAAGCTATAAATATATTAAGAAAGTACTATATATAAGCCTAAATAAAGAAGATTATTTAAAAAAGTATTAGAAGGCTATTAAAGTAATTCCTAATAAAGTATAATTTACCTATATATAAAAGTAGTTAAAAAATAAACTATTAAATAACTATAGTTAATAGGCCTTATAGGCTAGGTTAATACCTCTTATTTTTTTATTTTTCTTTTTAAAATAAAAGCTAATTAAACTTAGATTTATTATTCCTTTATTTATTTATATATTTATAACTTCTTTATTAAAAAGCTTCTATAAGTATTTAAAAAATTAGGGTTTTAAGGTAATATTTTATTACTTATCTTTCTCTAAAGTAATTTAATAATATCTTTATATAATATATATTTAATAAAAAAAGGCTAACTACTATTAGAAGCTTAAATATTACTTAAAACTATACTTAATTATTATATATTTTAAAGAGCTTAAATAGTTTTTATTAAGCTTATAATAATAAATTATTTAGCAAATTAATAAAACTAAGTAATAAAAAAATATTAGTAAGTTTATTTATTATAAGGCTAATATTTAAATACTTAAATATCCTTATAAAGAATAATATTTAATAAGAATTATTTATATAAATCTCTAATAAAAATATAACTTTAAAGGTAAACTAATTTCTTAGAAGATAATCTTATTACTTATTAGAATTTTTAAAAAAAATAATTAGGTAGCCCTTTAATAATTATAGGAAGATCCCCTAACTAATAAAGAACTTATAATAAATAAGTATTTATAATAAGAGAAGTAATATATATATAAATAGTTTTTTATTTTTAATTTTAATAATTTTTTAAATAAATATTATAAAAATACTTTATTTATAAGGCTTTATATATTAATCTAAAGAATAACTAATTTAACTATTTTAAATAGCTTTAAGAATACTTTTATAATATTATATATATATTAGAATCTTATAATAATAAGGGCTTATTTATATAAAATCTTCTAATAAAATTAATAGAAATAAAAATAAATAAAATTATAATTATTAATATACTAATAGCTACTCTTATTATTAAATTAAATATATTTATTTATATATAATAATTTTACTTATAACTTTATATACTAAACTTTTCTTTATAGATATTTAAATAATTATTACCCTTAATTTCCTCTATCCTAATACCCTTAAAGTAATAAAAAGACTAATAAATAGCTCTACTAATACCTAAAAAATAAACTATATAAGTAATATTTATAATATTTATATTATATATTAAAATAATATTAGATATCCTAAATTATAACTAATTACTTAAAAATAATATATAAGTATATATTTAATAAATTCTTAATAATATAACTATATTAATAGCCTTTATTTCTTAAATAATTAATTATTTAAAGAAGAAAATAATAATAATAATATTAATAATATATTTTTAATTATCTATACTAATAAATAAAAATATAATATATAGGCTTAATAATATATTTAAAATTACCTTTAAGATAACCTTAATATAGCCCTAATTCCTCTTAGTAATAGTTACTATAGAGGATGTGAGATATAAATTTCTTGGTAGTAAATACCTATATATTCTTTCTAGGGGGGTATGGCTAACTAGGGACCCCTGAAGGGGTTGTAGTGGGAGTGGGGAGTAGAGGATATAAGAAAGGCCTAATATATGTACGACACTCGCACTCGTAGGTAATATAACTGGGATGTGGACTGTTATGGTTGACCGACGGCCGAGCTACGTACTGTGGCTGTCACCGGGATCGGAAATAGATCGGCCGAGAGTCACCTCAACATGGATGACCCAGGACTGAAGATGTGCTCTTACTGCGGCTACTGTGGTAGTTGCCAACTCAAACCGTTGCGTAGATTTGTTGTTTTCCGCGTTCAGGACCGAAGCTTCTGCTCAACAAACCGAAATCTCCATCTGGACATTCCTTCGCTTGCGGTGTACTCCGCCAGTTCCGCTGGCTCTCAGGCTGCTGACGCGAACTCCACCTTTCGGCCTGCATGGTTAGTGTCCCCGGAAGCTGTCCCCGTGTTCAGGTGGGCGGAGGCGTCGACAGGGGGACGGGCATCGGACGGTGGCCAGCAGAGGAGATTGAGAATCAGATAACTTTGCCAAGGCCAGCGGATTGTGGCGTACGAGCTTTCTCCGCATAACACCAGGGCCTTCACGGAAGAAGCCGTTCGTAGTCATCATAAATCATATGAGGTCGATCCGTCCAAAACCTCAACTGTCTTGGAAGAATACGCAACGGCAGTGGAAGTGGAGGACCCGTACCGCAAATATCACTTTTCATATTCTTAATCGGCTCGGTAGTTGATTTTATGTCCATCGGATGAACCAAATAATAGGGGTTCGATATCATTGCCGACCCCTTTATTGCAAGATTGGTCCTTGTAGGCGCGCTTGGAAGTGCACAGCACGGGTCTGTAATTCCCAGTCTAAGGCCGTCCAGCGCATACCCTTTCCTATGGAGGACAAGATGGAGCAGAGTGACGGAATTACGCTTTGATGAAGCTTGGACCTCGACGGGCCCGGAACGTCAACATTCATCCCCGATAGGCGAGCAGCGCCAGGGACCCTCGCTAGACTCGCGCCATCGCATAAAGAGCCGCCCGTGTAGAGAGCCCTGCTGCTGCAGCTGTCATCTAAACCGGTGCCACGATCGCAGCCGGAACGATGCCCCGGATTCGCTTCCAGGTTTAAAATGTCCAGGTTTTCGCGCAGTGGGCACTCGTCACGGGATTTTGCTACCACCTGCCAGCTGCAATAAATGTGGAGGCCGACAAGGTTGCGCACTACCGGCGTTGCCTGGGTCCAGGATCTGTCTGTTTTCCTCCAAGGGCTCCATCCCCAAGCCCTCTCAAAGGAAATAAGCGTTGGACATCTCGGCCCGCTTGTGGGTGTGCCACAGTTGCTTTCGGTGCCCCAAGCGTAGGACCGTGCGGGATCCCAAGTCCTGCAAGGAGTAACGATGAACGTCCTAGTGCGGGCGATCAAATCGATCAGGTTTGGTCGGCTGGACGCGCATGCTTTAGCGGTATTTGATACTATGCGGCGCGAACAAAACTGTACGCATGTACGTAGCACTCGAAGGGGGCTCAGGACCGGCCATCTCAGTCTTCTATTAGGGAGCGGAGAGCTGCCTGTCGTTCGTTCCACCCTGACGCGACCTTTCCCGTTTCCTGGTACTCTACTTTTGGTACTCAGCATCCTTCATTGCCTGACCCGAAAATCTGGTTCTTCCTTTCCCTAGCCCAACAACACCATCCCACAATCCGCGCGACAGTTCTAACGGCGTGATGGCGCCTCAGTCGACCTTCGACTTGATCGTTGGGACCTCGGTAGCGTTCTCGCTAATTGCGTGCACGTCTGTGGGTTTAAGGTTATACGCTCGAGTTCGTATCATTAAGCTGGCGAAGCACGACGATGCCGTGCTTATTCTTGCATTGGTGGGTCCTATAATTGAGTCATTGATTCATCAATTATGACAGTCTCGTTGCTAATGATATGTGATAGATGGGAATGCTAGGATACAACATTTTCGTCTGCTCCCGTAAGTCCGCCTCAATCGAACCCAGAGCCTTTGACGCTGATCGTCCTTAGAATTACCACACGGACTAGGTGTCCATATACAGGATGTTCCACTCCAAGACCTGTCCAAAGTCCTCATGGTGAGTACAACTCGAAGTCAAGATCATGACAACAAGAGCGCAAACACCAAGGACTAACCACCACCCATTGTTTTTCAGTACTTATGGGCAAGCATCATTTGTTACGCCGTGTCACTCGCCGCTATCAAGACATCAATTCTTCTCCAATTCCTCCGATTCCTCGTCGGCACCAAGGTCACAAAATTCTGCTGGGTGATGGTTGGCGTGTGCATATGCTATGGCATAGCCGGAGTCCTCGCCACGATATTCTTTTGCATTCCGATATCTGGTTTCTGGAACCCTTCGCCCACCGACAGGTGCATCAGCAGACAGGGTCTCTGGCTCGCCCACTCGGCCATCAATATCGTGACTGATGTCATCATATTTCTCATCCCGGTCCCCACGGTCCTCCAACTGAGTGAGTGGAAGCCCTCACTCTGACGATCACATTGTCCGAGATCCTCGAAAGTCAACTAATGGGTATTAGACATGAACTTGAGACAAAAGATCGCAGTCATTGGTGTGTTCTGCGTCGGCATCGTGTCAGTAACCATCCCGAGATCAAGAAGCCTAGCACCAGAGCAGAATACTGACATCCAACATAGAGTCTGCCTGATTACCATGCTCCGGTTAGATTCTATAATCACTGTCGCCAAGACCTCAGATGTAACCTGTAAGCAAGCGTTCTCAAGCCTTATTAGTTACCCAATCAATCGGCTGACAAGCTCTCCCCAGACGACAATGTCAGAGTAGCAGTATGGAGCAACGCCGAGCTCACAACGGCGATCTTCTGCGCGACACTAAGTGGCATCAAACCCTTCGTCCAATGGGTCTCAACACGCAAGTCACTCTCTCGGAAGTCCTATAGCTTCCAGATCCCCGGGACACCTTTCGCCTCAGGGAACCGCCGGGCTTCGAAGATGAACCCGGCGCTCGTAACGGAGCACAGCGGCTCACAGCCGAGTACTACCAAGCTCAACAAGGACGATGGGGAGCGGGACGCCACGGAATCTGAAATTGAGTTGAGCTCAAACGCTGTATGACTGAATGGGACATGATTATGGATGAACATTAAGCGGCTGTTTTATTTGTAGTTATTTTTCCCCGCGAGTGCGCAATCGCAAGCGATGATACCCGTTACGACACGTACTTTATTTAATGCATAACTTAGATAGCTATCCTATCGCGTATTTGGGCCGGGCCCAAGTCACTAAGCCTAGACACATATTCCAAAATATGTCGGGGTGACTGAGAATGCCGATAAAGGTTCCTAAAACTCCAGCTACCTATCGGGGAACTTTAGAAACCAATTTTCGGGCGACCTGAACAGAGGCTCATTGTTGGAGAGGCAGCGAGGGTCCGGCCATTTTGTATCCCCACAATAATAAGCCAAGCTGCTGTCAAGCCGGCGATGTGATCAATCATGTCAGGTAAGCGGTCTTGTCCCCAAACCATGCACATCCGGAGGCATATATGACACAGCATGTCGAAGCAAATGAAGGATGCTTGTAATTCTTGTATGTCCTCGTTTCCCCGGTTCTTGATTCTCCAAGAATATTAAAAATTCTTACACAGGCAGTAGTAGGGACTGACCGTATAATGGGGGCGTAGATCTCTGAAGCTAGTGCCTAGGTAGAGAGTGACAGTCAATGAACCCCCCCCCCCCCGACCTGAGACAGTTTTCCTATTGACTGCTGCACAATAGCAGACTCGGCTAGAACACCATATGTCTAAGTAAGTCCCTCTAACTTGGAGTTCAGCAGTTGTAATTCCACACTGTCACACAACCCCCGGGGACGAGCAATCGTGGTAGAGAACCGAGTGTCTCGATAGAGTTTAGAGGCTCTTGAATACGGCCATTGGGACAGGTCTCTAAAATTCATAGGCCACATACCGAAGAATGAACCATGCGTAAAGCATTCTCGGCGTTGTTCCCTATGACACGTCCCGCACATCCGCTAGAGTCTTGTGCGGTGATATTTACCGATACACGATTTGCCGTGCGTGCGACGATACTCCGGATTCGGTAGTGTCCCGATTCGTGCTTAGGAGTTTTGATCTACGTTGCATGTTCCCTCGAATGGCGCACCGGGCTTTTTGGGTGGCTGGCTGCAGCTGGCTGCATGATGCATAGTTCATGCATGACACATTAGCGAGACAAAAAGCACGAGGGGACCTCGATAATGGGACATAAACATGCTGAACAGCAAAATTTTCGATCCCTAGGATGAGTGACATGACTTGATGAAGACAACCGACTCCCTCCTCGGCATTCAGAACTCGCCTGTCAGACATATATCAAAGCACCCAACTCATTGAAAGGACCAGGCGCAGTTCACAAGCATGGTCACAGGCTTACACCATGTGCTGATAGCACATACAAAACATGGCACAGAGTCAGATGGTGCAAGTGAGTTCAAATTCAGACAGCCGCTCTACCAAAGCATCCCTCACTTCTTCAAGCCCTCGGTATGGTGGCGACTGTTCCTCAAAATATCTTGCCGTCGAGAAAAGAATGCCCCGTGCCATCACCGCCATTGCAGTCGCTTCAGCTGACCTGTGCCAGCTCAGCCCGAGCAAGTTCCAACCTTTGAAGGCTCGCAGCCGTTGCTGCAACCATTGTAGAGCACACAAGGGTTGGAGGCGTCCTGAAGGCGTGTCAGTAACTGAGGGCCAAGGGAGAGCCCGAGAGTCTTGCTTACAGTGCAGACGTTCTTGAGAGTGCAGGTGTCGCCGTAGTTGGAGTTGATTCCGCATACGTCGCCAGCCTTGCCACCGCCCTTCCTCGCGGTAGTGCCCTCCTACTCGCTGTTAGCCATCTGTCGTGCAGCCTAATATTCATTTTCTGAGGTATTCCAGTGCACAAAGGCTCATGGACTATCGAGGGATCAGAGTTTTGCTTACGATGTAGACGTTGCGCTTGCATTGGCTGGAGCACTGTTTGCAAAAGATCAGTAATCATGTCCAACACTGTTCTGGGAACGATGTCGTCATTGGCTCCTTACATTTCCACACGACCGGTAGACCTTGCCGTAACTGTTTCATGTTAGTCGCCTACTAGAGGACCTGAGATGGTGCACTGTGGACCTACTCTGAAGCATAGAAGTTGATAATCTGTTCGATTATTAGAACGAAGTCACCTTGACTGCCGGATGCTCAGACGAATTAACTTACGTTCACGGTACCGCAGCCGTTGTGTTGGACAATCTTGTCCGAAGCGTGGTAGGCACCACCACCGACGATCCATGACTCTTGGCCAGCTTTGTCTCCTTTCTGTAGAATTGTTTAGGGCCTATTTCGTCTCGATATCGTAGAATGGATGGGTAGAAAAAGTCTTACGATCGTGATAGCATCCTCGCACACATCCTCGAACCCTATTAGACAATTAGTGATCGACTCAGATTCGCCGTCCAAGATCCACCATATACCTAGCGGGATCTGGTGATTGGTGAAGGTAGAACATACAGATAAACTCGAGGTTGCAAGCTCCCAAACAGTGCACTCCTTCCATCTGGTTCTTGCCGATGATGCAGTTGCGGAGCGTGCCACCACCTTGAACAAGGAAGACAGCGTCGGCATCGCCACCCTCACCGTCACCGCAAGCGCCTGAGCCGCGATCATATCTGGCCCAACCGCAGTCGAAAACCTCCCCAGACTTCACGGTGATTGGGGACGAGATGGTCTTCGAACTGGTAGCCGTTGGGACGCCGCCCTCGTAGCCCAGACATGCCAGGGCAACGGGCAAGGCTGACGCCAGGGCGAGGAGCTGAGTTGGGAGGACAACCATGGTGAAGCTGTTTGTGGCAAGGCTGGTGGTGAACGCTCGGGTCACACAGTCACATGTGCACTAATGGAACACTGGGAGCACTGAGATCGCAAACCATCCTGCTTTCGTCGGAGAAAAAACACATGGTATTTATGAAGATCGCACTGAATCCATCTTGGACTTCACCGTCGACACTGGACAGCATGCACAGCCAGTTCGTATTGCTCACCCGAAATTTCATTGGCGGATATTTCTTTTCTTCCCGACTTCCACCACTACGGACTGGGTTCCTAGACACAATCCACTTATTTCCTTGATTCAATTGCAAAAGACGCCCTCGCGAGCGCCTGGGCCATTGTGGAGCAGCCCCGGCACTTCTGAAATATGCTTAATCGTACTAAGCTCATCAGGGACTTCGGAAGTCGGGCAGGGAACAGACTTTCCGATTGTCGACCTTGCCCCGTGCTTGGCTTTTGTGCGTCGGTACCAGGTCGCGTGGGCTAGGGCCTTATCGCGCTCACCTGCTCACCCGCCAAGACGGCGGATGGCACTCGCTCTGCAAGCCAAGCTTTTGGGGGATCTCGGGACTGGATTTTGCGTAAATCACCGCGAAGCACTGGGCGGAGGCCTTGCGGGACTTCATCAAAAGATTCGAGTCAAGCCAATCTTCCAAGGCGGGTGGAGATGACATGCCGAATATTCGCGAACGTTGCCTCGATCACTCATGTTGACTGTGAGAGCTTCGGCCGCGAACACTGCAAAGACTCACGTCAATTGGCTGTTGAATAGATTCATAGAGCTGCCTCCCTCGTGCGCGGCTCGTATTCGATTTCCAAAGACACCAATGGGAGAGCAACATGGATTCAGAGGAGGTTCTTCACAGAGTGGGTATCCCCTCGTTGGGGTAGCATACGTGAGCCTATTGGAGCGGGTATTAGGATCTCACAGTTGGCCCCTTGGAGTGTGGTTCTGCCACCCCTGTTCCGGGCTGAGGATAGTCACCAGCAAGGCTGCCATATCCGCCTCAACGATCGGATAAGAGACACATCAGCTCTGCTGGGAAGAGGAAGTAATGTGCGACGGATAATTTAGATCGATGTAGGCGCGCTGCAACGGGTCAGCACTCGCTGAATTTTCCCGCGTCCTGGGCCAAGGCAGGCATCACCGAGTGCTTTGCGGGTCGCTCACGCACCCCTATGGACTTGATGAAAGATCCGAATCAGGATGAGTCGGTGGACATCCACCGTGCCAAGCCTTGAGATCCTGACAGCGGGGCGGAATCTCAAAGTGCGGATGCCAAGGAACACCCGTAGTTGAAGTTACTCATATGTGAGGCCTTTTAGAAGATCTCGTAGAAAAAGAGGCGCGAATTCTCCGAGAAAATGGGGAAGAATGATCCTACTCTTTGAGAAAGCTTGCAAGGCTGGTCTCGTCACAGCAATTATTATGAGAAGGAAAGTTTAGGCGGCATTCGTACTGCATTTCGCAGCAAGATTAGTGTACTGCAGCTATAAGTAACACCAAAAATGTTGTCTACTGGTGCCTGGTTGTTTCCCCAAGTTCTGAGATCGCCATGAACAGACAGCCTGTGGCCCTGCTAGACCATATCTGCTATTAACAACAGAAACGCGTGTCACTGTACTCTAGACTACAGTTTAGAATTCCCTGGAGCATGACCGAACCGGTCTGCATGTGATCACTAGGCTCTATAGCTATTTTGACTTTCAGCGAATCTTGTCCTTCTTATCATATGGACAACTTGAGTGCGAGGGATGATTAGGCCCGTTACGGATATACCTAATGCTCTTGGCCTTCGCCCTGGGCGCCTACAAAGACCATCCGGAGTGATATGAGGAGCCACACACGCAATGCAAACACATGTCGAGGAATATTGTGGCAAGGCTGCTCTGTCGTCACGGTCAATGTTTTAGGCACCTAGTACGCCCACGCCATATCAATGTGAATATCGTCACGTCTAGGTAAGCTTCAATCAGGCTTTGCAGTGGTTTGTCACATTCGAAATACATACGCACATCCAAATCAATTTGAGCAGCGTTATCTGCGTTTTCATTCGGAAAGAGTGAATGTCTCAACCACACCTGTACGCAGGCCCAGCTCCTAACTGAATTCCGAACTCTGCAAGATCGTCACCATTCTGTTAACATACAGTGGACCGATCAGGAAGCTTTAAATGACTATATTCTAAATCATGCGTGGCTTTCCAATGCTCATGCGTCAGACGCCGAATCGGAGACCGGCCTCTTCACTAACCCCCCCCCCCCCCAAAACAAATGTTTGGAGACGAGGAGCAGCCCGCCAGCGGCGAACTCAACTTTCATGTTTTTAATCTATCCTAGGAAAATAGATACTTGACAAGGGCTAGATAAATATTCGGCATGCTGGGAATTGTTGTTCTGCGTATTGAAATAGACACGGAGTCCCTAAATGCCCCTCCTAGTCAAAGGCACCGCAAACAGAACGCTTGGCCTAGTGTCTCATCAAACACTCCAAATAGAATGGGTTACTCACTCTTTATATTTTACAGGTCTTGAGCGACTACCACTGTATGAAGGCGCTGTGTATGGCTTCGGCTACATAGGTATAGAATACAAACGAAACCACTTGGGCAGTTATAATTGACATTATTTAAGATTCATATGAATGCCTCCTTGGCGCCTTCATTGATCCGGCTAGCGTCACAGATATTACAGATACGGCCGTCGGCAATCATTCCACAGGTTGCTTACTAGCGTCCGCTCACCGCACATACGTCCCTACACGAACAAGAACGACAAATTTTCGAGAGCTTTTGTTTCCTGCTTGAATTTTTTTCTTCGTCTCTCTTTTCTCTAAGCCGAAACACGTACCTTCTTAAAGATTATTTGGAATTTGTCTAGCTTTGATAGCCTCCCATCTCCCGTCTTCCCTCCCTGGATTCCTGGCAGAACATAACGGCAAGCAGACAAGCAAAATGCGTGACCTGAATAAATCGGAGGCTTTCTTCAGCCCATGCCCCCGTTCTCACCCTTCCATCGCCTGGCACCTGGCTGGCATCTTTGCGAGGTCGAGAGAACAGCCAATCTCTCTTCCAACTCGGCATAGGGCTGCTACCTCTTACGCATTTTCTGGTAGCACACGACTGTCCTATAAGTTTTCATAACCAACGAGTTAGCGTACTAAGAAGGGCCTCTGCGGTCGGAATAGGGGTTGAGTTGGAAAAATAGGGTGGGTCTTTAGGTAGGGTCAAAATTACATTCACACGGTTCCGAATCTCAGGTGGATTGAATGACCGCTCGTCAGTGATAACGACATAGAAGTCATTTTGGTATTTCGCATCCTGAGAAACATCACCGTCGGCGTAGGACAAGACCTCCCTCCGCAGCTCCTCAAAACCCGGGGGCGGGCTATTATCAAGGTCCGTCAACCTGTACTGTGCAAAGACTACTTTCCACTCGAAAGCAATATAGGCAGACGATGCGAAGTCAAAGCCCATGCGTGATGGAATGAAGACACGAGTCTTAGTATCTCCGTTGCCGACCTTGTTACGCAGGAGTGTAGTGACATCGTCGACGCTGTCGTAGCGGTAAAAGGGTGGGATACCGTGACAGAGTAGCTCAGACTCGTTGATGTTGTTGGCGAGTAAGAAGGCGTTCAGTATAGGTAGCGGAACCTTGAAGCCACGTAGAACAGTTGTCATACCCATTGTTAGCGGTCTGTGGTTGATATGGAGAGATTGTGTGCAGGAGAAAGATGGGCTTGAAATATTGAGAGGAGCCACTCATCAGCCAGGTTTGCTTTATACCACACAGCTGGGGCTAGCTTTACTGTGGGAAGCACGAGGGTGACCCCGCAGCTCAGTGATTACTTAAGCCGTATCAACCAACAGGTTTTTAAAAATAAGTGCGCCTAAAATTAGCGTAGAACCAACCGCATGAAATGATCCTCTGAATCTTCCTATCGTTCGACTGGGCCCATAGACAGACCACATAACCAACCGGCTCCTAAGTGGAGAGAAGATTTGGACTTTGCCCTTGTCTCATACATTATCTGCTTTCCACCACCGGCACAACAGCAGTGAATACGCATGAAGGAATTAGTGTCTTGTACCAATAATATAACGTGGAATACCACAAAGTGTTTAGTCATTTCATATATTGCCAGTGCACACTGTCCCGCAGTGTTCGTAACTATCTAACGTAGGCACGAGACCATAGCGACATGAACCTCGACGAGGCAAGCTGCGTTTCCTGAGCGGCAGGTCCTAGTTTGCCTCCAGTACGACATTGTCTAGCCTTCAATCTACCTCTCGGTGTGAACGATGCTTCTTGAGGTGCGCATCAATATCCTTGCCGTGTTTGAACCCCTCGCCACAGCTACAATTGTACTTAGAGCGTGGCTTCGACGATGATGGTCTAGCCACCGGTCGTGCACTGCTCTGCGGCTTCGGCGCTGGTGGTCTAGCCACCGGTCGTGCATTGCTCTGCGGCTTAGCCGGCTGAGGCAAAAGCACCTTCGGGTAGTAGACCGTGAACCTTGGGGCCTTGATTGCTTTTAGAACCTTCTTTAATAGCCTCTCGTCGAATCGCGGCGCCACAGGGGCTGGAGGCCGCTGGCTGACACTAAGCTTGCTCATGGAGCTGGTCACATCGTCGTAACGACGTGAGGCCGTGGATCCGGAATACCCAGAGGGGATTCGGTCGTCTACCTCACTGTTAGATGAGCTCGATCAGATGGTTGGCAGGGCGCAAAAATGGTGACTGTCTGCTGTAAAACGTGGTCTAATCCTACCCACGCATGGCTTGCTTACAATTGCTGTCATGCCTGTCGTGACCGGATCGGCCTCGATCTCTCCGACGATCCGACATTCCCAAAATTACTATCCTCAATGATTTTTGTAGCTGGGCGTTGGATGATATAAATCTTGGCTATCGATGAAAAACACGCTGCAAAGAAGGGCACTGTCTCGAATGCCGGATACTAGATAGTATGAGATGTTGATAGGAAAGAGATTCACGACGAATTCTATAGGTATGTCTGACTTCATTTGTGAAAAGCGGGAAGTCTCCAATGCCTATATATCATTGCGCGTTTTTGCACGGTTCCTTGCTTGGCAGCATTTGACTTCGCCAACAGTTGGTCCACCAAGTGAAACCGATCGCCGCATTGTAAGGCCTCTCTCTTTGGTCTCAGTCTCACACGTGGCCTTAGGCCGGGCTGACGTACTCGCCGCGACACGCGGACAACACTGAATTTCAGTTCACTCTACTAAAAGCGTTATGATACGGCGGCTAAGCCAGAGCTGGCCGATGGCCAGGTCTCCGCGATTGAGACCTGGACGATTGTTCAACCCCGAATTAGAACCCCGCGATGATCGAACTGAAACAATGCAGTTGGTTGAAGGAGTCTGCAGTTGGTTGAATGAAGGCTTGCAGTTGGTTGGATGGAAGTTTACAATTGGCTGCACAGAAACCTGTTGGGGCAGCAGATACTGTGACCAGGGTTGCGGCCAGAAGGAAGCAGCAGGATTCCACCAACAATCTCCAATTAGTATGGGGATGATTGTGACTTGAACATGGCCGTAACTCAGAGACAGCCTTGACCAGGCGTGGCCGCAGGTCGCCTCCTATTTGCGCCCACCAGCGAGGCCGAAAGGAACCACAATAGATGGTAAGGCTATGATGCAAAGCAGAGACTCAAGGCTGTGCCCCAATGCTGAAAATAGGATCAAGACTCAACAATGTAAAAGCAAACAACTTCGCATCCCAAGATACGGGAACATGTATAGGTTCCAAAGATCTTCTAGACAGCAGTAATATTTGCACATTTTCTGGTAAAATTACCTTCCTTATATTTATCTCGTTCTCCATCATTACTTTAGTCATCACTGAGAATGGCTCAACAAGGTGCGGCTTTGACTGGGTAAGTAGCACTATGTTTTCTTGGCTCTGCTGGGTGGCTAATCTTTTCATTTTAGCCACTTCTGGAGCCCTGACTCGGGTTGCTATGATGCCATTCTTAGTCTTAAGGACGCTCAACCTCAGTTTTCAGACGAGGACGTTGTCTGGGCACCCTGGGAAGCTATCTGCCATAAGTACTTCCCAGTTGATGCTATCGTCCCAGGAGGCCCCAAATACTTAATACGACGTGACCCCTACCGCGGTTTGCCACCAGCCACGCGATCAGAACACAAGCCAGACGTAGTCGTTGTGGAACTGACCACGCCCCAACCAGCGGCAGACGGGTTTTTAAGGACATCGAAGCGTGATATTCTATGGGTGGAGTGCAAGGCGCCCAAATATGACTATCCTTCTATGTGGAAGACAGTTATAGATGAAGCAGCTGGCCGCCTAAGAGATGCTCATCCTGACCGGAACGTCTGGTTGATCTTGGCTATTGGACTGAAGTGGATGGTGTTTTATTGGGACCCAAGAAACGCCACCACTAATCCTTTCCCCATGGCCGTTTTGGCCGACGACAACACGGGAGCTTGGAGTGTTGACCAAGCCATGCGCCCCCCGCCCCTTCCCCAGGCAATCAATCAGCAGCAGTATATTGATCTTTCAACTGGGATTATTCGCAGTAGGAACGCTCATTCGCTAGACTTCACCGATCTGGTCCCAACCGGTCCAGGTGGGGCTCTCCAGCCCAGGAACCTGAACACTTGCTTGTTGTTCCTTGAAGATATTATCAGGGAAATTCAGGGCCATAATTATCAGTTTGCGAATCCGGCGGCTATGCGGACATAACTTGTTGCATTTGTTCAGAGTCTAATCGGGACCTTTGAAGAAGCTTTGGTGTACGCAGCTTTAGTGGGAACAGTTTTGAATGAGAAGGGTACTGCAGACGAATACTAAGTCGCTAGACAATATTACTCACGCTTTATATGAGATGCCAGGCATTCATACATTGACAGATAGTAGACGATTATGGAAATGAACAAGTCTTATGGGGTCCCATGCTACAATCGACTACCATGTCTAATTCCTAGATCGTTAGCCCACACGAAATCGCTTTCTACGCTGACTGGCTCTGATATGAACAAGTTCTTTTGGTTTGAAGTGATTACCTGATATTACAAGAATTCATAGCCGAAATTCGGGTGCCCTTAACCTCGAAGAGTTCGTTTTATTGATCAAGCTACTAGGGGTAGTATCCAATCGAGATGATACGAGGTGGGGTACTCGACTCACTCATTCTTCAGAATGTGAATGCGTCTCCATTCGTAGTTTCAGCAAACACAGCCTGTTAAGGTCATGAGTTTGGTGCACTTGAATCGCCATGCCCCTGAGAAACTTTGCATTCAGATGCCGGAGTTTCACGGGAACGAGTTCGAGATGCAAACCAAAGCACTGAGGAGGAGGCGATGTAGTCCTCCTTTCGGAACTGTATAGGGGCTTAAACTGCGGGGATGCTGTGGCATTATCTTGATCAAATGTCAACGTCAAGGGTCGATGGGCGCAATATCAAGGACCTCAAGTATGAAAATAACATGATTTTCTTTTCTGTTGTCTTTTCTGGTCATTAGAATATGTCCATGTGTCCATATTGTATCAAGCTGAATTCGCGGGGTTAGTCAAATCGCTACAAACGCGATCAGTGCCATTGAGAACTGATGAAAATCTGCCAAAGGTCATGCACGAACGAGACCGATCCCTATTCGAGCTATTGTCTCCTGCTTCATTTTCTCACCTACCTCTTCTCTGGGCCAGACTAAGTAACTGCTTCTTCCTGTCTCGAAATGATCAGACAATATATAGCCTAATTTCTTCTGTCTTCCCTCCGATGCGTGTTGCCATCATAGCTGATCCCTTATTCCCTGGGAGAGCGCAACGGCGAGCATACTAGGGTAGGAGCAAAATTGCTGTGACTGAACGAATGGGTATTTATTGGAGTAGTGCTGTTTTATTCATCAGAAAATTGAATTTTGATCCAGGGAAATAGAGAGCGGGCCGTAATAAACTGCACGTGTTGGCCGGAGATTCACTGAAAAAGAAAGAGATCGGATATTCGCACAGCAAAAAACGGATAGTACACAGGTACGTTGTTTATATTAGTGCTGCAGCCAATCAGAGCGCCCCATTCAACCTTATTTGGCCACACACACCACCCCAACCAAGTGCTTTTTATGCCCTCGCCTACAGACCTACCAATCCTCCCTCACATACCTATGTAAGGGCTTATAAGACGATCAACTACCTACTACAGTAGACTTAAACTATAGAGGACCTCATCGATAACAAGAAGCGACCCAGGAGGAGATTTAGGTCCTCGGATCGCCCGGGCGGTTAAAGACCACCCCAGTAGACAAGGAAAGAAGTAGCAAAACACCAGGGGAGAAGAAACAATAGGGGTAATTAGAAGTGACGATAGTGGTATGTGTGCAGCGATAGATTTATGTAGTCAATGACCGTATATTGTTGTTTTGTATGGCGAATAGGTGGTGCAAAAAAACGTTGGCACACGGGGGGTGCACTTGTACCTGTGTACCATCCGTTTTTTGCTGTGCGAATATCCGATCTCAAAAGAAATGCTGACATTACATTCGTATGCAGCATCAGCCTGCAGCGGTAAGCCATTACCATGCATATGGGCTACACTCACTGCCGGTATCCCCCGCCGACATGGTCAAAATAGCAAGGGGGGTTTCCGGGACAGAATTCAATAATAATGTTACAGGGTAAGATTACCCATAGCTCACGCCAGAGCGATTTCTACGTCTTTCGAGGTCTACACTTCTGTGATGCAACGTACGATATTTACCTGCAGGATTGACTGTAATAGAATAACATCCGGTCGCTTAATACTTTTTGAACATAATTACGTGGGATTAACTACTATACTAGTAGTGCCCATCATTACTTTTGTCCAGACATATTCATTTGCCCCTTGCTTATATGGCCCTTATTGTGGTTTCGGCTTAGTAGAGAAAGTCGAGGAATACAAATAGTCTCTAATGTCCAGCATGCCCCACTAATAACTTCCACTGAAATTCTCAGACATAACTATCCAAGCAGTAACCAGTTACATATCTTCCCATATTTCAGGTGAAGATGACCAGACCAAGACAGGCAAACTGCCTGCTGAGCGCCGGCATCGACAAAGCCCGCATTCTCCTTCCATCAGACGCCGCCTACACCGAACGCCAGTCCTCATACTTCTCCTGCAGCCCTCGGGAGCTACGCCCGGCATGTATATTCCAACCCGAGTCGGCACAAGAGGTCGCAGACGCGGTGCGGGCGCTGTCCGCTGCGAGGGTACCCTTCGCCGTGCGGAGCGGCGGACACACATCGTGGGTGGGGTCCAATACAATCGGCCCCGAAGGCGTCACCATCGACCTCGGGCGCCTGGACTGGGTCCGAGTCACGCCTGAGAAGCTGGAGCAGGACGGCGCCGTGAGCCTCGGGCCGGGCAACCGCTGGGGCAAGGTGTACGCGGCGCTTGCTGAGCACGGGCTGACTGTAGCCGGCGGGCGGGAGGGCAACGTCGGCGTGGCGGGCTTGATCCTCGGGGGTGGTATGGCCTTCTTCACCGCCAGGCACGGTCTGGCATGCGACAACATTGTCGAGTTCGAGGTCGTTGTATGTTGTGCAACCCCAAGCAGCCTGTCAATATTATCCAGAACAGCACGCTGACCAAGGTCTCAGCTTGCTGACGGGCGCATCGTGCGCGCCCGCCAGGACGGGGAACACACCGATCTTTTCTGGGCTCTGAAGGGAGGCAGTAATAACTTCGGTATCGTCACGAACTTCAAGATGCGCGCGCTCACCCTCCCGGGGATCTGGGCGGGCATGACGGTGCACCCGAAAGAGGCCATCCCGGATGCAATCACGGCCTTGACAGAGTTCACCCAGAACGTGCCGAAGGACGTGGACAGCAACCTCTTGTGTTTCTTTTCTTATATGGGTACGGAATCTTCACCGCATCTGTTTACTCTAAAATGTATTTCAAGAACTTGATTTTGCTGACCCAAAGCTCTACATCTAGTAAACTTCCACTCATCCAGCTATTGCTACCCTGAAGCGCACGTGATACTCAATGCTGACTCTCGGACTTCCATCCAACAATAGCCCGATTACAAAGACGTCGTGGTCCTCGGGGCACTGATCAACATTGACGGCGTCCCGGAAGCGCCCGCCTACCGAAAGTGGCTGGAGATGCCGACAATCTCCAGCACGTGCAAGATGACAACATTACCTCAGCTGGCAATGGATTACGGCCAAGCCACAGATTACCAGTAAGACCTGCCTGGGTCCCAGGCGTCGTGACTAACGCTATTTGCTAAACCGAGATGCAACATGCCGGAGAGCCAGCCATGATTTGCTGACGTGTCGCATCGCAGCAACACCTGGTTCACCTCGACCTTCAAGAACGACGCGCGCATCGTGGCCAAGGCGGCCGAGCTGCATGACGGCCTGGTCGAGAAGCTCAAGGCCCTGATACCGGACGGGGACTTTGTCACCCAGTGCCTGTTCCAGCCATTCCCTCGGACTTTTGGGCAGCTGTCGGCCAAGGCGGGCGGGAACGCGATGGGTATTGACCGCCAACCTCACGACGGGCTGCTGTGGCTCGCTGTTGCCCAGGTGCGCACGCCGTCGCTGGAGGAGGCCGCGTACGCACTGGTCCGTGACTGGGTATCCGCGGTACGGGCCTTCGCCGCCACTATCGACGGGGGCACCGGTATCCTGCCGTGGATGTACCTCAACTACGCCGACAAGACCCAGGACCCTTTGTCGAGCTACGGGTGGGACAACGTGGTCAGGATGAAGGAGGTAGCCGCCAGGTACGACCCGGGGCAGGTGTTCCAGACGCTGTGTAAGGGGGGCTTCAAGCTGTCGGCTATAGACCTACCGAACTAGTCCTCGGGGGAATATCAACCCACAGAGCGCAGGGTGTTCAGGCATCTTGTACCTGGGTATATGCCCGAAGGAGCTGGTGGGGGCGGGAGGGGATGCTTGCCGGTTAAAGCACGACGTCGGGGCTTGTTCCGAGCAGGTATTTGGTGTTGACACCGCGCGATAAACCCGTCGGCTTGTACTGCAAGAGGTTGGCTTGCCAATTCTTGATCTTTTGGGCTGGTAGTGTATCCGGAATCGGAGGTAGATCGCAGTATCTTTGAACTCATCCAGTATAACTGATAAGACACGGAGTTGTGCACCGCAGGTCGACAGCCGAGATGAAGTGTTTGGAATACAGTCAGAGATGGTGTGTAACATCTCTACTCGTGTTGTGTAACGTCGCTTGGTTGGCTGGCGTGTCTCCCGAGGTCCCGGGCATCTTGTTTCTAACACGGACCAAGATCTCTCCTAGCTAAACACTAATGCAGCATTCTGCGTCGTGCTTATATCCAGCTGGCCGAATTGCCTCTTGGGAATAAGGGGTTATCATACAGTAACAACCACCAGTCCGAGTTTTGCTGTTGAAATGCGACTACTCGGACCAGCTGTGCAGCCAAGGGCAACTGCTGTAAGCACTAGTGCCTTCATGGTCAAGCACCAAAAATATAAGCCTCTCCGTTGGCACGAAGGAAGGGGCCCGACGGGTACGGAAATGTATGAACCCCGGTCATTTCTGACGGGTCAGATTCAATGATTGCGTGCAGTTGGAAATCAATGATGTTACATACGTCGTAGTGTATAGCTCGCTATTGGCCTCGCTGGACCCTTCAAAAGTCCCTGAGGCTATACTCCTCAGCCCTGGAGCCGGGCCAGTCAAACAACTAGGCGCCTGGTACATAGGATTGTAGTTATGCACATGCACATGTGGCCCACCTCGTTGGATGTGTAACATTGCACAACAGAGGCACCTTCCGGACACGGCATTCTCGGATCTTACTCATCGTGGGCTAAATGTGTGCGGGCGTACGCCGGCAATCCTTCAAACCACAACACCAGCAGTGGGTGCTTGAGTGGCACACCGGCTGTGCCCAGTGAGGAAAGGCGTGGGACAGGTATCCACGTTGGCTGAGTGGGGGACCAACAGATTCGTATCAAAGCACAATGCACTGTACATGCTTTCTGCAAGGCCGTCCTCGACTGTCAGCACTAAGCTCTTCGACCAGAACTCAAAGCAGCTGAGCCAGGTCAACTGGCCTATGTGCAGGCACTTCAGCGGTGAGCATACCAGCATGCTCACTGGCATGGTGGCGAGCTCCGGAGAGGATTGTGATACCTGCGCACGCAATCGATAACGACGTCGTAGTACAGGGCGCCGTCTCTCGGTACGATCCTAGCGCTCCAGATGGAGAGCCTCACGCTGGACCCTTCCTGCGCCCCTCCTGGACCCCTTCCTGGACCCCTTCCTGGACCCTTGAAAACCTTCACCTCGTCCACCGGATCTCACGGCCCGCACCTAGGCTCCCCGTCTTATCACCTTAAATCCAGGCGAACCCCACTTCCGTATTCCGGCTAGGCAAGTGACGATCAATGCTTCTGGCCGCTGATGATCTATCACTCATCCTAAGAATCCTTCGCGCGAAACCCTTCTCTCAAGTTATAAAGAAGAGGGCAGAGAAAACTACCGGTAAACAACCATGCAAGCCACCACTCGGGACGATCCGTCCCCGCTCTTGACCTTCACCAAAAACCGTTCTGACCGCAGTCTTATTAGGACCGTCTTACCGCTCGATCCGCGTATTTCTGGAGCAATCTTACAATGGCGACCCACGAGGAAGAGGCACAGGGAATCGAGCGACGACGTCTACAGAATCGTTTAGCACAGCGGCGCTTTCGTCAAAGTCAGTCTCCTATTTTCTTCTCATACCAGCCCGCTATCTCTACTAAGGTCCCCAAGCGGCATAGTAGATCAGGTACCACAGCGAGAAGTGTTACTCCTCATGCAAAGCATCTGTTGTCCTCTTCTACCTTGCAGATCAACCGGTGTGACACAAACTGATCTTGTCGAGTATAGGAAGAAGGGCAACATCGGGCGACACCGAGTCAGAAGGCCAGGTCGAGAATGTCGTCTTGCCACGGGAAAATGCCCCTGTGACGATAAACCTGGACACCGCGCTCTCCTCGACAACTTTCCCACACCTGAACCTAAACTCTCCTGGGCACAACCCGTTTCACGACCTAGGCGATTTCCAGGTCGATTTCTCCGTATTCGAAGATGACTTCTGCCGACTCGACACCCTCGTAGAAAACACACCGGCGCTGTCTAGCATAGAGACCCTCGTGCCTCCCAGCTCGAGATCCAGTCCCAGTTACAGCGACCAGGAGAGGAAGAACGCCGAGGAGGCAAGACCCAAGAACCCACGCAGCACCTCCGACAGCACGGGTGGGAACATCAAGCTGGCGGATACGAAGAGTCATGCTGCCAAACCCACACCTGGGAACAAGAACGAGCTACTGTTCCAGTGCCGTGCGAACGGCAGAGGATGGCTGAACGCGCTGCACATCGCGGCAATGCGAGGCAACACCATGATAGTCCGATGCTGTAAGTAGTGTGTGTCTGCTAGAGTTTTATGAAGTGCCCAGGGGGGACGGGAAACGGACAGGCCATCCAAACTAGCTCTGTTCCCGCCTCGAGCAGATGCGCCTTCTCTGCCTACACATGTAGACGGCGGCGAGCTTCTTGCCACCCCCCATCCGAGGAGGAATGATGATTCTTGGCGGCCCAGACACTGACACGTCACCAGTGCTGCAGCAGCACATGGACCCCAACTCGCGGGACAGCGACGGCCTGACGCCGCTGATGCACGCCTCGGCCGGCGGCCACGAGGACGTGGCGGAGCTGCTGCTGACCCACGGGTCGCGGCTGGGCGAGGTCGACAGCAGGCGCCGCTCGGCGCTGCACTGGGCCGTCATAGCCCACCGCGAGAGCATGCTGCGCCTGCTGCTCAAGCACGCGGACGTCAACGACCCCTTCCAGGTGGAGGTCTACGATGATGCCGGCCACACGCCCCTGCACACCGCCGTGGATATAGGATTTGAGGCTGGTGTGTCTGTCCTGTTGAACTTTGGCGCAGATCCCTACTCGAGAGCCAAGAAGTCGTAGTTCCAGGCAAGGCTTGCCTGGGTACTTACATTTAATCATGTCATTGGCGCCGTTCACCAACAACACCCACAGAGCAAATCTACCATTCATGTAGCATATTCATAGACAAGATATAATAGAAACCCCTATGTTAGTAGGCGGAAACGCGGATTAAAGGTTTCGGTATATTTTACATTAGGTCATACATGTCATTATATTACCATGTGCTCAGAATCAGCCTATGTCTCTACACCCATGTACAAGGTTTATACCTAAACTTTTCACACTTTGAAAAGTCTGTACCCTTCTATAGACAATGGTCTCCCAACAATTCGAGAGCGGAACTGTATGTTAAATGGAGAACCAAAAGCTTTGGAATCCCTGAACTGAGTGAGCACGTCCGATGCGTAGAGACGGCACTTGAACTTAGTCTGGTTGAACCAATCATAAATTGGAGAGTCTTCGAATCATAGTTGTGTGCCACTAGCATATGTAACCGGTTCTGGCCATATAGAACAGTCCCCAGTCCAGATTGATTGAATGAGCATAGCACGGATTCTTCCTCGTGGGGGTCTATGACACTCTTGCTTTATTACCTAGGTAATCAAGTCTACTCTGCTCTATCTGTTCTAGGGAAGAAGAAATCCAAATGCCCCAGATAGCCACCTACATACCATCTAGAATCTAAAATGAAATGAGTTTGGAATCGCAAGTAAAGTCGTTAATCATAACACAACATATCCTCACACCGTGACCTGCTTAGCCAAAACCTTATCCACCATCTTCTCACAAAGCGCAACAATACTCGACGCATTCGTAATATCAAGCGTGCTCAGCTCAGCAGCCAGCTTCGTGCGCGCCCACCCGCGTATCTCCACCGCAGAAAGCGAGTCGAGGCCGTACGACACCAGCGGCTTGCCAGGCTCGACGTCCGTCTCGAGCCGCAGCACCTTGGTGATCTGCCCGCTCATCAGCGCGATGGCGGCCTGCACCAGCGCGGCCCTGGTAGCCTCGCGGTCGGCCGAGTCGGGCGCGCCGGCGTGCTCAGCCATCATGCGGAACGCCCGCGCCGCCTTGTCAGCGGCGTCGGCACCGCCAGACCCGTCATCCTGCCCGGCGGCCCCGTCGTCCTCGCCGCCCGCGAAGAGGAAGCTGAACCGCGGCTCGTCGGCCATGTCGGATGTCGACGCGCTGAGGGGGTACGCGATGCCCGTGATGAGCTGGGCGCTGCTGGCGGGGTTGATGGGTCCCTTTTGGTCCTGCTGCATGACCGAGTACGACAGGATGCGGCGCAGGACCGCCTCGCCGATGGGGGTCCACTGGGTGGTGTCGAAGTGCAGCGCCTCTCCTGCCTCGGCGACGTAGCCCACGTCCTGGATGGCGCCGAGGTCGACCGTGTTGGCCGCGAGCCCCTGGCCCTGGCGGAAGCTGGCGAAGGCGTCGAGGAAGGTGTTTGCCGCGGCGTAGTTGGCCTGGCCCTTGTTGCCGATGACGCCTGAGACGCTGGAGAGCATAGTGAAGAAGTCTAGGGGGTGCTGGTTTGAGGCTTCGAGGGATGCGTGGTGCAGGTTCCACGTGCCCTGGACCTTGGCCTCGATTGCTGTGTGGTAGTCGTCGATAGTCATGGTCTCATAGGGCTTGTCCTGTAGCACATTGGTGTTTAGTATATTCACTCCATCACTCATCTCGGTGGAAACAGGCCTTGCTTACCCTAAGAACCATGGCTCCCTGTATGACACCCCTGATCTTGGGTTCCGCCGACCGGAACACGCCGCGTACAAAATCGGCATCCGCGACATCACCACGGGCCTCAGTGACCTCACAGCCCAGGGCGCGGCAGTTGTGCACAACCCTAGCGGACGCCTCGTCGCTGATACCGCTCCTGCTGCAGACAACAATGTGCTTGGCGCCGTGGTAGGCCAGGTGGATAGCCAGGCTGCCGCAAAGGCCCTTGAGCCCGCCGACGATGAGGTACGATGCGTCGCCGCCATCCCGTCCTCCCAGCCGGAGCTTGTGGACCATGGGGCGGATGGGGAGCTGCACGTCAGCGGCGTCGCCGTTGGTAATGACGATCTTGCCCATGTGCTGCCCGCGGCGGATGTATGCCAGGGCGGCTGGGACGGCGTCGAAGCCGTATGTTGTGATTGGATGGACGGGTCCGACATGGCGCTTTTCGACTAGGTCGAAGATCTCGGCGAGGAGCCTGTAAAGAAGGAAGAAAGGTTAGTTTGTCTATCCGTGGGACGGTATTGGGGATATGTAGCTAGACCTACTTGGCAGATGCTTCAGGGGTGAAGTGCTTGGTGTAGGACAGATCGATGGCGCGGAACGAGCAGTTGCGGTCGAAGGGCTCCATGGACAGCGAGTTCCGGTCGACGATATCCCTCTTCCCAATCTCGACCATCGTGCCGCCGTCAGCACAGATCCTCCAAGACGCATCCAGGAGCTCGCCGACGAGAGAGTTGAGGATAACGTCGACGCCACGGCCGTTGGTGGCGTGCATGATCTGCTCTGCGAACTTGGTGTTGCGCGAGGAGAAGATATGGCTCTCTGGGATGCCATAGGTCTTGGTGAGCAGCTCTTGCTTGTCCTCCGTGCCCACCGTGGCAAAGATCTCCGCCTTCTTGTATTTGGCAAGCTGGATGGCCGCAATTCCGACGCCGCCAGCGGCCGAGTGGATCAGGACAGACTGGCCCTCGCGCAGGTTCGCCAGGTTGAAGAGGGAATAGAGAGCAGTCATGTACACCAGTGGGATGGTGGCCGCGTCCTCGTAGCTCAGCCAGTCTGGTATGGCCTGGGCCCGGCCGGCGGGGACACGGACACGATTCGCATATGTGCCCTTGCTCATGACGACGACGCGGTCCCCGATCTTGAACTTCTCGGAGGCGTCCCCTGCCCCCACACGCCTGACGACGCCGGCACACTCGCAGCCGATGGTAAACTCGTTCTCGGGGACAATCCCCATGGTTGTGGCGACGTCCTTGAAGTTGACGCCGACCGTCTTAACTTCGACCTCGACAATGTCACCATCCAAGTCCTTGGCAGCCTGCGCCTCGTCCTCCTCCTCGCACCAAGCAAAGTCTAGTGTTCCCACCCGCTCGCCGTGGATCCGCACAGTGACGTCGGTCTCATGGAAGCCCTTGACGACCGGCTCCAGGCCCTCAGTCTCAGCACGCTTGAAGGCATTGACAGCCACGTCGGGCACGACCCTCTGCGCCAGCAGCACGCCATCACGCTCGACGTACTCGGTCTCGAGCAGGTCACCCCCTTGTCTCAACAAGCCTAGCACACGGCCAACTGCCCACGCCGTCTCGGGGCCGTCTCCAGACTCCACGTCGAGGACCGTCAGCTTCGCCGTGGGGTCCTCGCGGCGCACCGTCCGGAACAGACCATGCACCATCGCCCTGTCCGGGTCCGTGACGCCTTCGTGCTGCGAGCCCTTGGTCACCCAGAGCAAGCGCCTGCCCGAGCTGACGAGGGCCTTGAGCCTGTCCCAGCGGGGACCGTCGATGCTTGTCAGTACGGGCTTGACCAGCTCGTCCAAGACCAGGACCACCGCGTTGGGGTCTTGCGCGTCGTCCGACGGGAGGAGCTGTGGGGCGCCGTGGCGCTTTTCTACCGCCCAGCCTGATGCCTCGAGGTTGGCGCTGACCGAGGACACGGAGGATGGGAACTGGTCTGCGTCGGCGAAACTCATCACCACGACCTTGCCTGTGGTCTCGTCTGCTACTGCTGGTGTGGCGTTGCTGGTCTTGGCCAGGAAGACTGAGATGCCCTCGCTGCTTGCTGGAGTGTCCACCTCCATGACCGAGTCAAAGAGCCCGTTCGAGCTGAGGAGATTGGCAAGTGTCTTATGTTCGAGGATCTGCTTCTCTTGTTGTTGCTGCAGACCCTTGGCGACATCGTCCGCCTTCCTGAAGAACGGGTTGAACTCCAGGTCGCCGTTCTCAGAGCCCAGAGAACTAGCAGGAGTGGCAGACACAATCTCCGCCGGGGTTCCCAGTGGCGGTGTGTTGTGCTCTGAGGGCGTTCCCGAAGATCCTGTCTCAGACGGGGTCTTGATGGGCGGCGTCTCGATTGCCGGAGTCTCGATGGCCGGGGTGTCTGCCGCCGCCACACTGGAGAAATCGTCACCTCCAGATACAAGCAGCGTAAGAGCTTCAGGAGCAAGCAGGGGCTTCAGGTTCTGGAGCACACTCTCAAGCAATTCGCCATGGCCGTTCTCATCTGCGGTCTTGATGATGACGAGATCGTACGTCGTGGCGCCGGCCTCAAGGCCGAGGGCCTCCTTGGCAGGGTCGGCGAGCAGGAACTCTGATTTCCGCCTGTCCTCATAGGCCATCTGGACGGCCACGAGAGACTCGGCATCGACAGATGCAAAGTCATAACGCGAATAGGCAGACCTGGTGGCGTGATAGTGGCTCTCGTCGTTGGAAGAAGACGAACCCGCTTGGAACCACAAGCACGAGGTGTCGTGACGAGCCAGGCTGACCTCGAGGATCTTCAGCAGAGGCTTCTTGTGGGCCACCAGGTCAAGCACCATGTCCACCTTAGCCATAGACTCCGCAGCAGCATTCTGCTCGAGCGCGGCTTGCAGCCTGACGAGCCCGTCTTGCCCAAGAGCCGTGATGTCGGGCCTCCAGGCGACGCGGTGGAACGTGTGCGGGTCAGGCTTCGCCCCGGCGTCGAGCTTGGTGATATGCATGCCCCGGGTGCGCACCAGGAGCGCGCCGGTGTCGGGGTCGTGCAGGCTGATGTTCCCGTAGTAGCTCTTGAGCTGGTCCTTGCGGCCACGCTCGGTGAAGACGGCCTCGGCCAGTGCCAGACCCTCAGTCAGGCCCTGTCGCGGCACCGGGTTGATGACGAGGTCGTCGAGGAGGGACGGGATCATGATGTCCTGGATCCTGCTGCGCTCGCCGGCCACGAGCGCCGGGTTCACGCTCTGGAAGCAGGCGTCGAGCACGGCTGGGTGGATGGGGTAGTACGACTGCGGGTCCCACTTGGACTTCGGGGGCTCCAGGTCCAGCAGTGCCCGGCAATTCAGCTGGCCGCTGGTGGCTTCGATGCTGGTGATCTTCTGGAAGGAGGGCCCGAATCCCATGCCGATTTCGTTCTGGGCCTTGTACCACAGCTTGGCTGACGTGGGACTCTTGAGCGGCGCTCGCCCGGCCTCATCGAGTGTATCCTCGATGGCCTCTTGCACGCGGACCAGGCCATGGCAATGCTGAACCACATTTCCCTCAGACTCAGTCATGACACGGAACTCGTTCCAATCCTTGCTTCCCGCAACCGGCAGAAGCGATGCAAGGACGACAACCGGCTTGTTGTCCTCCACAACGAGGGCCCTCTCGAAGCGGATATTCCGGAAGTGGTACGACAGCTCATTGGGCGATGCCACAGCATGGTCCGGGCTGGTAGAGCTGTGCTTCTGGAACATCGCCTCGAGCGCCATGCTGATGTATCCAGCAGCAGGCATCAGTACATCCGGGCCCATGGCGTGGTCCTTCAGCCACGGCAGATCCGCCAGGCTCAGACGCTTCCTCCACGTTGGCGCCTGCCATGGGCTGCCGAGTACCTTGCTACCAATGAGGTCGTGCGTCACGAACTTCTTGAAGCGCCACTCGAGACTGGCCGTGTTCTCAAACCAGTACTTGATGGAGTGGTTCCAGGTGTAGTTGGGTAGGTCAACGACGACTCGCGCATCCGGGCCGCAGTCGTTCACCTTTGCAAGGTCGACCTGCGCGCCCGCGTTGAACAGGTGTCCTGCGACTCCAAAGAGTGCCTTGGTGGCATCTGACGTGCGAGACCACGCAGCTTGGTAGGCGATGTTGGCGGCAGCCGGGAGAGACTTGAGGATCTGGGACACAGGCCCGGCAAGGGCGCCCGACGGTCCAATCTCGATCAGCATATCGGGCTTGTGCTGGGAGTCCGAGATCATTGCCGACAGTGCCTCGTTGAAGCGGACCGGCTTCACCATGTTGGCCTTCCAGTACGAGGCATCGGTCTTCTGTTCCGCCTGGTGTGACGCTGAGACCGACGAGAACATGGCGACTGGTGTGGCCGTCTCGCGGCCGGAGCCAAATCCGTGATCCGCCGTCAAGAGGGTCTCGTACTCCTCGCCGATGACACGCATCAGCTCGGAGTGGTAGGCAAGGTCCACCTGAAGCAGGCGTGCAAAGTGACCAGCCGCTTTGATCTCATCAGCCAGGCTCTGGAGCGCCTCCTTCTTGCCAGAGAGAGTAAGGCTGGTCGGGCTGTTGAAGCACGCAATCCACGCGTTCCCAGCGTGTCGATCAAGGAAAGGAGCGGCTGCCTCAGCACTGAGGCCAACTGCAAGCATGCCGACATCAGCCTCCGTCTTGCCTTTGCACCGAACCGCTGCCCGGCCCCTATAAAAGGCGGCCTTGATGGCGCTGGCCCGGTCGAGGTAACCCGCCGCATACGCAGCAGCAATTTCGCCAGAGGAGTGTCCAACCACGCTGCCGGGCCGGATGCCCCATTCCTCGAGGATGGCAACAAGGCAGAGCTGCAGCGCCGTGACCAGGGGCTGCGAGAACTCAGGCTGCCGCAGGTGCTCCGCAGCCCTGGCCTCGCTGAGCTCAGTGATGAACGACCAGCGGGGCGGGTCCGGCAGCGCCTGCACCACGGCGTCGAGCTCAGCCAGAATAGCACGGGCCGTGGGGAACTGTAGCAGGGCCTTGCCCATCTGCGGCCACTGGGCGCCCTGGCCCGTGAAGATGAAGCCGAGGCGGGGCACGTTGACGCTCTTCTTGCCCAGGGTGAAGTCGCCGGGGCGCACCTCACAGCTCGAGGTCGTCACGAAGGCACGGTGGAAGAAGCGCGAGCGGCGCTCCGAGAGCGTGTAGGAGAGGTCCTCCAGGCTCACGCGGACGCGAGGGTCCGCCAGGTGGTCGCACAGGGCGTCGATATTGCCGCGCAAGGAGGCCGCGTCGTTGGCCGAGACTACGAGCATGTGAGGCTTGGTGGACTGGCTATCCACATCGTAGCTGTCGAAGTCATCGAAGCTCACCATGTCCTCCTCAGATATGTAGGAAGACACGTGGGTCACCCGGTGATCGAGGGGTGCCTGCTCCAGAATGGCGTGCGAGTTGGAGCCGCCATAGCCGAACGAGTTGACGCTGGCTCGGCGGATGAGGCCAGCTTGGTCTGGCCAGGGGATGGCGGTTCGTGAGGCTCGAACCCGGTTGCCAGCAAAATCGACTAGTTATTGGAAGAGGCATACGTCAGCTCATTCAAACTTCTCCACAAGGCTTTGATACACAGAAATGGGTGATCTTGCAGATGGGGGACAAGTTGAACATACTCCTTGGACTTGGGTTGATGAAAGAGGGCGTGCCCGGGATGATACCCTTCTCCATGGCCAGCAGTGCCTTGATCACACCAGAGCTACCGGCTGAGGGCTCGGAGTGGCCAAGGTTGGCTTTGACCTGCATGTGAAGGTGAGGATTAGCAAGACTGCGTTTGAGGCGGACGCAGTGGTGGGCGCGGGTCAATACGCACCGATCCGATAATCAGCGGCCTATCCGCCGCACGCGACGGAGCGAAGACTGAGCCTGCGCCGTTGACCTCGGTAGGGTCACCAGCTGGAGTGCCTGTTCCGTGACACTCGAGATAGGCAGTGTCATTGAAGTTGTTGATACCGGCAACAGCATATGCTTGTCTGATTGCGGCCGCTTGTGCTTCCGAACTTGGCTGGGCAATACCGTTTGTCCTGCCGTTACTATGGGTTGTGTGAATATATTAGCAAAGGAACTATTGGAATACATCCAGGAGCCTTGGAGGTTATTCATACCTTGTCGAGGCAGTACCTCGGATCACTCCACGAATCGGGTCTCGGTCCCGGATGGCATCAGCCAGAGGCTTCAGTATAATTCCACTCACAGCCTCGGACTTGACATAGCCATCAGCCGAAGCATCAAAGGTATGACAAAGGCCAGTAGGCGAGTGGGCCATGCCCAAGCTCCCGACATCTTGCACATGCTCCGGGTTGAGGTAAATATTGCTCGTGGCAACAATAGCTGCGTTGGCCTCGCCATTCTGCAGTGCCTTGACCGCGAGGTGTATGCCAACCATGCTTCCGGAGCATGCTGTGTCAATGGTGACACTGGGACCTTTGATATTGAGAAAGTAGCTGATCCGGTTTGCCATACCAGCACGCCCAATGCCTATGACATGGTTGGCAGCACGGTCCAGGGGGTCCCGGTTCTGCAGCTCGCCATAGTCTAACAAGCATGGTTGTCAGATTCAGGGTCCAACTTAGCATGCTGCATTGGTGGGATTGACTGACCTGTGGCAAAAGAGCCCACAAAACACGCAACAGATGCTCCGTTAAGCCGCTCAAGTGTCATGCCGGCATTCTCAAGTCCCTCAAAGACGACCTCCAGCATTTGTCGCTGGTTAGGGTCCATAGAGACCGCCTCGGAGCCAGAAATCTCAAAGAATGAGGCATCAAAGTCGGCCGGGTCCATGTCGCCGAGGAACATGCCTCCTGGCGGGCGCATCGTGCCCGGCTTGAGGGACCCGTCATAGTGCTTGTCAAGAGTAAATCGCGACTCTGGAACGTCTCTAGAGGCGATGCCGCCGCGCTCGAGAAACTGCCAGAGCTTCTCAGGGTTGTTGTTGCCTCCGGGAAGCCGGCAGGCGAAGCCAATGATGGCGACGGGCTCTTGAATGTGTTGCGGCATTGTGTTTGGTTGGGTTGTGCTGGTTGGGTTGGAGTGTCACAATCAAAAGCAATGATAGCCAGTGGAGGGAAGAAACTAATATACTGATGCTTTTCTCATAGCATCTCGTAGGAATGTAACTATCGTGACCGCTTGATCGTAAAGTTCATCTTCAAACCCCGAATGACACCTTAGTAAAGCGTGACTATGCAGCGGTCTCTTCGTCTTACTATCACGTACATACTCAAAGATTATCACCATCATGCTTAGCGCTCCCAAGCATAGAGTTTGACGTATGCATTGAAACCGTATCACGAATAAGGGTCCACAACAGAGTGTTGTGTTATCTGTAATCAGATTTACCTTATCACTGACATTGTTTACTGCATTTACATGCATTGTCAGAGGTAAGGAAGATGGTGATGAGTAAGACCGGAAGGATCGTGCTTCCAAGGTTGGGCCAATCAACGGGCATCCATCACGCGCACAGTAAGATTACCTTGATGTTTCTTACTCCTACATTTGCCGGCAAAGGATTCGCCTCTGTGCAAGGTCATCGCCACGTGGGCTTTATCGTGCAGCATTGATTACAGAACTATGCATTGTCTCTTTCGCGCTTCTAACAATACATGAAACTCTACATAGTCGGTAGCCGAAGGTTCTTGGCAGCCTCACTGTTGATTATACATGGATATACCCTTTCCAGTCTAAAATGCTCTACGTGGGGCTTGAAGTGTATTCGCAAAGGTCTGTTGTAGGTGATCGCATTCAATCGAGTTTCCACCATGGCGTCGCAAAGATATGAAGATTTCGAATGCAAGACGATCGACGGCATCACCTTACGCGGATGGCTGTATAAGGTGCCGGGCCCAGCTCCCGCTATTATTATGACCCATGGTGTAAGTTCTATGAATTGATCTCCCCAGTCGTGAAAGTTTCTGGGCAATAGACTCACAATTGCATCCCTCATTTAGTTCAACTGCATTAAAGAAATGCTGTTACCGGAGACCGCTGAGAACTTCCACTCGCTCGGTTACAATGTGCTTCTGTACGATCCGCGCACAATTGGAGCCAGCGATGGGATGCCACGCAACCAGTCGAGCCCTTATCAGATGGCCGAGGATGTATCCGGTATGCCCCGATCCTCCTCGTACGCTTGTCGCAAGCGTGGAATCGTTTTGTCATTTCCAGTCCTAACCTCTTGTTTCGGTGATGCAGACGTTATTAGCTACGCTATGAGCCTTCCCAGCGTTGACAGTCGCAGCATATTGCTCTGGGCCATGTCTTTCGGGGCAGCTGTGAACGCATGCACAGTGGCGGTTGATCGGAGACCACTTGGTCTCGTCATGGTCTGCCCCTTGCTCACCTTCGTTCGCGACGACCGGCGGGACGTGGCATTCGCCCAGCTTATGCGAGACCGCCAGGCACAGCTGAAAGGCAGTCCGCCACTGAGTATGAAGCCCTTCAACGCCAAGGCTGACAACCTCATTGGTATGGGAGGTGCTGGCGGCCCGGGAGGTATTGAGGCCAGGGACCTGATGCAGGCGGCCACCGAGCGCGGACATCCAAACTTTGGCGATAAGATCACCCTGCAGACCTATCACAAGCTGGCATTATTCAGGCCTAAGGAGATAATGACCACTATCGAGAAGGTGCCTGTCTTGATGGTCATCCCGGAGCTGGACAACATCTCTAGCCCGGCTGAGCAGAAAGAAGCATTTGAATCCATGAAGACCCCGAAGAGGCTCTACTGGGCGAACAATAAAGGTCATCTGTCAATATTGACAGGTGATGGGTCTCCTGAAGTCTTCCAGGCAACGGCAGACTTTTATCGCGACGTGATCGCAGGCGGCTTTAAGTCAGAATAGCATGCAGACAAATAGATAGCAACAGAATAGAACTAGATTTCACAAACCAGTCCCAGGGTCAAAATTCATGCTTTGATTCGTAGGCGTCGAAAATTGTGACATGATTGCAATCTCCATTTTCTACATCTGGCTACCCAGACGCCCCATGGCCGACTCCGATCTTCGAAATAGTCACCACAATCTTCGCCTGATCTAAGATCTATTTCAATACCTAGCTACATCATCTTTGGCGATCGTCCCAACTTAGACCCACTTGATGAGAAAGACATCCGCGCAGTCCATCTCTGCGCAATTGACAATCCAAGAATTATTGTGCTTCGAATGTGCTGATTGAAACAACAGTGCTGTCTTCATTAGAATAGACAATCCACAGACAAGCGAGACTCGTTTCACCGTATTCCTCGGGCTACAATTTGAGATTGAGAGACACATAACATTACGTGGACAAGCTACGTGTGACAGGTTTATCTGATCTCAAGGCCATTTCGTGCCCAAC
>JAMFTM010000174.1:0-76755 GCA_023522825.1 Diaporthe ampelina
GTAACTACCTGGGTACTGTGTACAGTACAGCATCATGTACCTACAGCAGAGAGGACACACTCCGTACATGTGCCGTGCCCGTCTTGTCGTCTTCACCCATACGCGTTTCCAATCCCAACCCGCGTTTTGCCTGATGAGGTGAGAAACAGCGGGTGCTCTGGGCTGGGCTCCATTCCTGACCCGACGTTGAGCCTTCCATCCGTCCACTCGCCCACCCTTCCATGCAGTCCGTCCACCCCAGCCAGCCAGCCAGCCAGCCAGCCAATTGCCAATCGCTCAACCGTCCAACCAGGCCAGACACCCAGCGCGTGGGGACCGGGTGGGCAGCAGGGCAGGATAGGGCAATATAGGGCAGGATAGGGCAGGGCAGGGCAGGCAGGGGTCACAGCTGATCGTCAAACCCACCTGCACTTCCACCCCCCTCTCGAATCGAACGTCTGGAAACTCGGGGTCTGGCCTTCCAGAACCTGCGCAGGGACGAAGAAGCAGAGCGCCAGAGCGCCAGAAAGCCAGCTACCACCCAGTGGCACCCACACCGGCTGACACGGACGGTACTCAGGCCTACCGTGTACCTCCGCATCTTGCATCTTGCATCTGCATCTGCATCTGCTTCTGCCAATGCTTCTTGTCTCGTGCACAACGAGGACAATGCCGCAGAGGAAGAATCCCCAACGCGAGCGAGGAGGCCGGATGGACCAGACGGACCAGACGAACTACCCACAGTACAACCCACGTCACGAGATGCGATTTGAGCGATCTCGCCTGCTCTTCATGCACTTGCTGCCTCGCAACCGTGTCAAACCTCCGCCTCCAACCTCGCCGCGACGGGATGATCTCGCGGGGACGTTGCCCGCGGGACTGCTGCCGTAACGGCGCCTCCATCTGTTGAGGCTTGGGGATCGAGCATCGGCCGGCCAGCCTGCCAGATAGACTATTACGCAGTCGCACATGCCTTCTGACGCACCTTGGGCCTGGCAAGTTCAGATTGTCCGCCCCGGACGCTCCCCAAGATACGATTCGCCATTGCCTGCGCCTCGCCTCAGCTGCGAACCTGCGTCAAAAGTGACTTGCAGGAAACACAGGTGGAAGCATCAACGTCGCTATCGGCCCGCCCAAAATCATCCTCAAACTGCAAGCACCCAAGGATGCGGTAGGTGTCACGAGCCGGCTGGTCCCCCAGCGTGTCACCGTCGCTTTCGTAACGCCTCAGTTGCCTGTACATCCATACACCCGTCCATATCACCGCATCTTGCGACTAAGGGACGGTGCAGCAACCACGGCTAAGCGTACATCCACACCTCACCTGCGGGTCTGGGAGCCCGGGCCAGCCACCGGCCCTTGACGAACACGCCGGGGCAGGCCGCCGCACGGGCGAAGCTCGACCATTGCCCAGGTGGCAATTGGACAGCTTCTCCGCCGGGAACTAACCCGCCCGAACGAATCCAACACGCCCAAGATCTGACATTCCCGGACAAGCCTGACAAGCCAGAGCTCCCAGTCCGAATCAGGAAGCTTGATGTTTCTGCTGGCCTGAACGAGAACTAGTCCGCCTGCTGCTGCTCTGTATCCAGACCAACCATGAAACCATGACCCCTTCCCCTGCTTGTCTTCCGTCTATCAACGTCCAACCACAAACTTGGTTGCTGGCAGGCCCACCAACCTTTCGCCGGCCGACGGTATATTAAATTGAACCAGCGGCGTTCTGGCAACTTTCTGCACGTTTAGACTTTGCCGCCCGTACGATGTCGTGCAGCCGTGGAGGCCCCGGCCCAGCTGACTCTGACCAGCATGGGATGATGGATCAAGCTTCCCCGGCCCTCAGACAGAATTTTCTCAACCACCTGGGAACTACGGCAGCGGCTGCGCTGCGCTGCGCATCTCGAGCTTCTGACTTTGAGCCCGACGACGCTGACGCTGTGGCTGGGGTTTATTTCACCCTCCTGCATGTGCGACGCCCAGGTTTCGGGATGATCGTCTCCCTGACACACCGTTGAAAAGGCAGAAGCGAGGCAGCTCTCGGTGATATTCCACTAAAAGTTTCATAGTGTATGTCATTGTCGAAACCTGGCATCTCTCCTCCCACGGGTTCGACCCGCCTCCGGGGTCAATCCCGGCGGCGATACTTCACCGTGTGTCACCTGGACCTGCGCCCAAGAACCCACATCCTGGGCTGCACTTCTTCGCGTTCCCGAAACTTCCAATCTACTTCTCTTGATTGAGAGTGACCGCTCCTTTTCCACTGCACTATTGGCAGCGCGGGGACGTTGCACATCCCAGCACCAGCACCAGCACCAGCGGGCGAGGTGGGCACGCAAATACTCGGCCTGGTATGAACCCAGCCGTGGATTTTCACATCTATGCGTAACATGTCGCCCACACGGGCTTTCCTGAAGGCTCACAGACAATGCGTTTCCATGTTTCCTACCATTCATTGGGGAAGCCTCAAACGCGCGAAGGTAACCATGGGCAGTATGACCCAATACCACGGTAGATTCTCCCACCCTATAACGCATTCGGTATCTTCCGCCCGCCGAGTACGCCTCAATCGGCCGTCCAGAAGGTTTCCCACTACAACGTTCCGTGACGAACTTGTTTCTGTTCTGTTCCTTGTGCGCGGGCGATCTGCTCGTCCTGGTATGGCGCGCATGGTGGCTGAATGATATGCACGACGATCCCCTTCCTTTGCTTCTTCTCATTCCGCCGCTACGCTCCAACTACAATAACCCTCACAACCCCGGGCCCTTCCCATGAAATCACACCCGCTCCCCTGCCGTCCTCTGTGATCGTCAGGGGCTAGAACGACGCCAAAGACGCCGGATCCCTTCCCCCGCTCCCTTAATCATGCCTGGCGAGCCTTCCACGGTTTCTGGCAGCTGTCATAGCGCGCAAGATCGCCAACAGACGGCGCATCTGGTTTCACGGTTAAAATGCACGATACCTCCTGCATGCTCATCTGTCCGGCCTGGACCCTTACCCGGCTGAAGGCCATTCCAAATCCTGGCGAAACCAGACTACAAATACGATCTCGTAGATTGGTGCCGTCAGCACAGGACCATGATTTAGGTTTGATGGTGAGGTGTAGACCCCAAGCTCTACTACACATTTCTGGGCGCTTCGACTGCGTCCGTCGCGAAAGCCGTCTTGAGAGGCGAGCTTCGTCCGGGTCACTGCCCACTACGGCCTTTCCTGGGGAGGTCTGATTCGCACTGCACGACTAATCATGCTTGGGCGCTCCAACCTCTAGACTATGCGAGATGGGGATGCATATTTAAACATGGAAAGTGGTTTCGCCATTAGAATGTGCAACGCGAAGTCATGCGTGCGCCACCGTAGAATATGTGTAATGCCATCGTGTAGAGCAGCCAACACGCCAAAGCGGGATTCCCGCCATCAGTACCCGCAATGCGATAGTCCAAAAACCAGTTACGCCTACAGATCCTCGTAGTCCATCCCGTTAGCCCTCTTGTCGCCGAGCTCCCTGATCTTCTCGCCGAGGATCGTCCTCCCGTACCTCTCGGCCACCTTGCCCGCTGCCTCGACCATCCTGCCTGTGCGGTCCCGCATCAGCTCCACCATCTCCAAGGCGCGCATACCGCGCGCCTCGCCCTCGCGACACTCTATCGCCAGCAGCTGGAGCAGCGCCTTGTCCATCTCGATCTCGAGCCGGGCCAGCACCGTGCGCTGCGCGTGACTGCCCGACGTCGACTCGACCAGGTCTTGCACCTGCGCCGCCTGAATTCCACGCAGCAAGAACTGCTGCTCGAGCTTGCGGGACTCGGATGACTCTTCGTCATCAGGCTTGAAGGCGTCCTCGCCCTCGTCCTCTATATCCTCGTCGCCGTCGCCGGTCCTGGCTCTAGCCTTGGGCGGTGCCGAGGTAAGCGGCACAGAGAAGTCGAACTCGGAGAGAAGCGGCCTTGGGAAGTACGGGTACAGGTCCCCACCCTTGAGTATGATGCAGTGGAACTTGTTGTCCGCGACTGCAATAGGAAAGTAGCTCTCGGTCTTGCGGCCTGAAGCCAGACGGGGAAGGAGCTTGGTGTCCAGGAGTGGGATCCATGATGCTCGTGACGGCTGCCGCCAGTGCAGGAGCGTCAAGAGCGTGCCGGTAGAGTCGTAGATGCACGGGTCCTTTGATTCTCGTCAGCTTGTATGTGCTTTCGGGCTGACTACCCGTGAGTAAACTTACGCCATTGTCGGAGAAGAAGACGCTCTTGACCGTGGCGCCTTCAGGCAGAGCCACCGTATCTTCGTTCTGGCAAATCTCATCGCGTTTTACATTCTCAATCGAGTAAAGCAGCCTCGTTCTTCCATCAGCACCACAGGGCCCGTTTCCGATTGTCAGAACATAATCCCGCCAGCTGGCACATGTTACCATCGGAACGCTCTTTGGCCGGTACACACGGTAGGGAATGCCGAACAAGGTGTAGACTCGAACGTAATTCGCCGATGTTGTCACAGTTATGAAGGAGTCACCCAGAGACATGGCCAGGACTGCCTCGCCCTTCGGTAGCTCTGTTCTCCAGTCGTTACGCTGCGTCCACGTCTCGTGCGGCCGGTAGAAGATCGACGCAGGTGCATCGTCTTTCGGAGGGCATGCAAACAGGGCGCCGTGCTCGCCGAGACAGGCCTTGTCATAGAGAAAGGTGTCTGTAAAGTGGAAGTCGCGGTGGAACTCATGATCATAGAATTCCACAGTCACTGTGTGATGAGTGTCCTGGTCGACAGTCCAGACGAACCCAATCAGGTTGAGGCACAAGTACTTTCTGTTTCCCCGCCAGGGAGTCGCTCCCGGTTGGAACGGCTCGTGGAACCGTGGCTGAAGTATATTGGCTCGCTTATTTGGATAGTCACCGAAACCTTCGTCGTCGTCAGCCGGCCTTTTGCGACCGAGGGTGTATCCGGCTCCGTCATCATCAATAACAAAATTGTCGTCATCTTCGCCAAACCCATCGTCGAGCAGAGAATCCAGATCATCGGTCAGATCTGTCCGAGCTGCTTCTAGGCGGGGCTTCTCGCCGTTGACTTGCGGCCTCCGGCCGTTGGCTGCGGTCTCGTCCCGGGGGTCGTGGATGAAAGGCGCTGGCTGCCTAGTCAGTTTCAGTAGGATAGAGAACTGGCTCGAGACGAAGTCTGGGCATATGTAGACCTCGCCGTCGGTGGTAGTGAGGGATAGCAGATTGTTCGTTGGGTGCCAGGCTATATCTAAGACATTTGGATATTCGTATCTCCCGATGACTGTCTGATCTTTTGTCTGCCAGATGAGGACCTTCCTGTCCTTGGCTGCCGTTGCGAGCATGGCCCCATTCGGTGACCAGGCGAGGGCAGTGATGTCGCCCTCATGTCCATTCCTGAAGGACCTCTGGTTCTCCCAGTCATTCTTGGAGACAACCTGGATGTCTCGAATTGGCGTCGGAACTGCAAATGCCCGCCCATCTGGGTGCCAGGCGACGCGAGAAGACGCGTCCTCGTTTGTGTCCAACGACCCGATAGCCCCGTCGACTTTCCTTATCAGCTCGGGTTCTTCTGCGGTCATTGAGTAGACATAGATGACGCCGTCGGTACATGAAAGAGTGAGCATGCTGCCCTTTGGGTCGAATGAGACATGCTTGGTCGGCTTCCCGTGCTCCTTGAGGGTAAACATCCTCGAGTTGTCGGCAGTCCCGACGACCTTGACTGTGAGCTCGTCGCTGGCGACAGCACAGAGCTTCCCATCCGGAGAGAGGGCGACATCGCGCACGGGGAGGGTGCAGCGGGTCAGGAATTTGTCGAATGTGTTGGACTCGAGGGAATACAGGCTCACAGTGCCGTCCTCGGAGCCGACTATAAAGAAGTCGTCATTGGCGGCGACACTGACATTCTGCTCCTGGCATTCGTCGATGTTGGTAGGCTCTCCATCAAAGCCAGTCTTGTATATACGGATTGTATTGTTGGATCCGACGGTGACCAGCCTCGAACCGTCTGGTGTGTATGCACAGCGTGTTGTGCCGTGTGTATGAGCCGGCCGAGGGCGAACACGTTGCGCAGCCGAAGCCATAATCAAGCCTTGAAATCAACGAGGGCTCTGCGCTATTGTCGGACGTCGGCAGTGTGGTCGAAGATGGATCCTCGAAACATTTGTGGTTGATGCTTCTGAACGCGCCTCGAAGTGAGACGCGACGTGGGGCTCCAATTAAGGTCGTGTTGACAGGGGTGCCATGCGCTACGCAGGGGTCTTCGTGCTGTCCAGATCCTTAGCTTACCATTGCAGCACGACAGACGGACATTTGCACCAGAATTGATAGTGACGGCCTACTGGTTCTACAAAAGCATCAAGCCATCAATCAGCCAGGCTGCCACTTCCCCTCTGAGGTAATTCAGGAAGCGCTATTTGTCATCAGGCACTGCGTCCGCAAAGCCCATAACTTCGGCATAATACACCTCTGGCAGCTTTCTGCTCAAAGACGCGAGACTCGAGCGAGCGTGTCAGGAAACGAAATACAGAGCATACTGGTTTATCTAGAGACACGCTGGTAGTAGCACCGCAGACAGAGGATCGAAATGAACTCGTCGGATCCACGGCACTTTTTTGAGTCAGAGTAAGTAAGGAGAACATTGCCCAAGCAAGTCCGTGGGCAGCTTCAACGAAAGGAGAGCCACAAGAAATGCTGATTCGAACACTAGCGCCCAGCAGAGCCAGCGCGAAAGGAGGGAGGCCAAGTCGACCAACAAGTTTGGCAGTCCTATTGTCCTCAAATCGAAGATAGCAGCTGCCTGTGTGAGCCCACTCTCCTCCTCGGACACCATTTTCGTGGCCGAGTCGGCAGGCTCCGTGAGGAAGGTCAATGTCGACGATGATGGCGCCAGACCTGTAGTCTACCGCGGCCCAGCCGCACCAATCACCTGCGTGGCTGTGGGCGGCGCTCAGGGCAGAACTCTGGTTGCCGGCTCCTGGGACAGGAATGTGTGGTCGTGGGACATTGAGACCCGTCAGCCCGGCTGCAAGTTTGTCGGCCATTCCGACTTCGTCAAGGCTGTCACGTGTACCAGGATTAGCGGGAAGCATGTGCTCATCAGTGGCGGCGCTGACAAGAAGATCATGATTTGGGACATGACCGTCGGAAGCCGCCTGCACGTTCTACAGGACTCGTCGACGGCCATGCTCGCCGTGCAGTCGCTTGCCGTGGATCCTATTTTGAGCTCTGAAGATGAGGCTGTGATTTTCAGCGCGGGCAGTGACCCCTTCATACGGAGATGGAAGGTCCGACTGGATGGGTGGGAGCTTCTGGTGGACGCAGAGCCGGGGACTCCAAACAATGAGCGAAGATTGGTCAAGGTGCACGAGACTGGAGTCTACAAGGTGCTTTTCGACCACTCGGGCGAGGAGGTGGATCTGTGGACCGCAAGCGCAGATGGCTCCTCGAAATGCCTATCGCGCGGCAAAGGCTTCAGCGTGGAAGACAGCTTCGAGCACGGCGGACACGTCCGTGCTGTGGTTGTGACAGACACATGGGTAGCTACTGCGGGCAGGGATGAAGACGTCAAGATTTGGGACAGGACATCCGGAAAGCTGTACTGCTGTCTGGAAGGCCACTACGATGAGGTGACGGATGTCGTACTTCTTGATAGCGGTCCTGGATATGAGAAGAGACTGGCTAGTGTCAGCATCGATGGCACCGTCCGCACCTGGCCGCTTGACAAGGCCGGCATCGACAGCGCAGTCGAGGAACAGCGAAAGGCCGGTAACAAGGGCGCTGGCTGCGACCAGCCAGAAGAAGCATCGGGGAAAATGCTCACCGCCGAAGAAGAAGCAGAGCTGGCAGAGCTCTTGGGCGATGATTGAATCCCCGAAGCCTTGAACATGCTGCCGGGACCACCTCGGCACACTGCGCGATTCGGACTGATGTTGTTATTAGCTTCGCGTGGGTAGCAAACTATCCAATTGCCGCAGACAAAACGCACTGGACTGGTGGCACCATCAGGGGATCATCATGTAGGCTCCCCGTCGTTCAAGCAATGGACATTGGTGCACTTTGACCGAGAATATACCTGTGACCTTCGCCACCCACGGGTCTGCAGGACTCGAGGTAGTCACTGCGTATCGGCTAGTCGCATGCCCCAGAAATCAATTCGAGAAAGGATATCCGCTTTGTGCGTCTTTTCAATTCTTCACCTGTCAGGAGCGTCAGGAGAGATACAGACTTGCTACGATGCCATTGTCGACTTGTCTTCCGTGTTGACAATACGCGTTGACGCGCCCGGGGCGGAATCGGTGCCCTCGTGCACCTGACGAATTCATCTAAGGCCACCAAACCTTGGGAACCAGACAGCGCAAACCAAGCAGTGTCTCAAAAGTACAGGACGGCAACCCAATGCAGGAGAGCGCAGGGGTTCAGATCCTCAGGTGTCCATTCCCCCCATGACATACACCCAGCTATTATTTATTTACCCCCTCGGGAGGATGCTTCCTAGCCTTGTCTGTCCGGCACGAGGCTGAGGCCATGGGCCCACAATTAAATCTTCTTATATTATCATTTAAATTATTATTGTTAATACTAAGTTTTTAAACATTTATTTTTATTTTATATTTTTTTAAATTTTAAAATATAAATAAACTAAACTTATAAGGAATAATTTACTTTATATTTTAATTTTAATCTTTTTTATTTTCTTTCCTTTTTTCTTCCTTATTTAATTTCTCCTTATATCCTTATCCTTTTTTATATCCTCCTTCTTCCTATCCTCCTTCTTCCTATCCTCCTTCTTCCTATCCTCCTTCTTCCTATCCTCTTTCTTCCTATCCTCCTTCTTCCTATCTTTTATTTTTCTTATTTGTTCTCTTTTTTTTCTTTTCTTTTTTTTTTCAAAGAGGTAACTATAAGCTGAGGCTGGGATTAAAGCTAAATTATAAAAAGGTTGCACATAGAGGGAGGGCTATAACGTTCTCATGGCAGCCGCCTCGTACGTAGGCATCCGACCCAGTCCACACGAGTGTGACCAGTCCTGAGGAGGTCGATTACCTGACCAATTAGGTGAGCCGGGTTGACCACCTGGTCGAGGAGGTGTGGGAGGTAGCTGTTGCAGATGCTCGTGGCCTGGGGTTTGCCAACCATGGGCTGCGCAAGTTCCACCCACGAGTGGTGTGTAGTGAGTGGCATCTTTCAGCTCGCAAAGTCGTGACGGTTTGAAACAGTAGCTGCAGGACCCTGGTTGCGCGCCAATGCAGTGTAAGGCGCAACACTGACGAGGAAAACGTGACAATAGAACACGACTGCACACCAGCCTTCGGACCAAGACACCCTGCCATTGGCCGACGGTAATTACGGCTCGCCACTCATCAGGCATGCTTACCCAGCGCTGTCAATTCTCCGTGTGCAACCTCCTACCCGGTACACTCACTTCTGCGCCCTCAGGAATACACTATTGGCCACCACGCATCCGACGCTTGCGTGGCAAGGGCTAGCATACGGCGGGAAGAGGACGGGTGGGCAGGTGGACTGCAGCACGAGCAGGGCCGGCCAGCGAGCTAATGTCGTGCATCATGAAGGCTGCGGCTGACCCTGGGCTGCCCGGGCAAACGACTTCCAGGCCGCTGTCCCGCGTTCTGGAATGCAAGCATCCCGGCAGGCGTTCGTCGGGTGGATGGTACCTTGCTAGACGCCTTGGGGAAAGGCCAAATCTCGGACCACCCAGCGCCAGTGCATCTCGCGTCTTTAGATCGATCTGAACGACGCCTGATAGCCTCTACCAATCCAACGCTCGGATGTGAGCTGTGACCTGCATGCTGCTCTTGCTGTGCCTCACGAGCGCTCAGACACGGCCTGCCTTGTGCCCATTGGCTGTCGGCGAGAGCGATGTCGTCTCTAAGCTGTCCAAGGAGCCGGAGCTGGCCTGGCCTGGGCCGTTAAAGCATCATGCTCGTGGTCATGGCCATGGCCATCATCCGCCGCAATGTTGCTCACGTTGAACGAGCGAAGCCACTGCCCATCTTTGTCTTCGGGAGGACGCTCGCTGTGGCTACCCGTCGCCGCCCAGACTCGAGAGCCAGCCAGAAAAAGGAAAGCGGGCGAGGTCTGGGTAGGACAGGTCATTTTTCTTTTCCCCCAATCTTTCTTCGAGTCTTCTCTTCGTCTTCTCTGCCACCCCCGTCTGGTCGCCTGCGCTGCCCTCCGTTGTCGAGAAAAATATTGAGTTTGTCGGTTTCCCTGAGCATCAACTTGGCCCTACGTTTACGGCTGTTCTTCACGTTGCATTCACCAATCTCACCTTGTTACTTCCTGAGCCTGCATAATTACGCCCGCTCCAGATGAACACACTGGGCACGGACTGATTCAAGCTCATTGTCGAATTGCCACACTCGATATCCTGATTTGGTCATTCACGAGCGTTGCGCCCCCTGCCGTCACACTTCGCATAAGACGAGGTCGGGGCTGCTTTCCAGGCACACACCCGGTACCCGGTCTCTCGCTCACCCAGAAACCAGAGGCCGATTCAGACCACCGCTTGGGCTTGGAGGAAGCCGGCCATGGGAACTCAAAATCATTGTTACGGGACTTTGGTGGCCCTCGAAGGCTCACCAGATGCCGTATCAATTCAGTTAAGACTACTACCAACATCTCCTCAATTGCTGGTCCTACCCAGTTTGCAAAGCTATATGGAGAAAGCCAGTGGCGGCACATTCCATGCACGCTCGTTTATCAAGCAAGTGCACAATGCCGCAAACAGGAGGCAACAAGACGCCGTTCACTTCTTACAACACGCAAGCCCCACCAACAAAAGGTTGGTCTTTTTGAACGGAGGAACCGCACGCGCCGTCTCTCACTGCATAACAGCCATCAGCGAAAACCAGACGTCCGGAGACATCCACCAGGCAGAATTGATGTTCAGGAATATTGCTCTCGAGGGGCTTAGGGGCTTGGATCGTGAAGACAAACACTCGGATGAGGCGACGCTTTGGATGTTGGGCGGGGACGAGGCTTCTGGCGGCTCAATTTTGGGCACCGAGGAATCCGAAGACCCCATCACCAGGGCAATGAGGGCAGCTGATATGCTCTATCAAGAAACGGATGCCCTGCAGCCGATTGACTGTTACATCAGGACCCGGCCGCGAAGCCTGAGCCTGCCTATGTATGGTTATTCGGATGGGATGGGCGAACCATCACCCTTCTTTGTTTTTGGATCGGTTCCTCACGACGACACCCATTCGCACTCGGAAGACGACGGCAGGAAATCGGTGGGCTGTCGGGGCATGGCAGATGACGAGTTTGCGAAGCTTTGTGCTATCAAACTCCAGCCTGATGCCTCTGGAGAAGATCTGCCCGATTTGGACCGTTCAGCAAACTGTGCAGGCGAGTCGTACTGTGTCGCAGAGGCAAGATCTTCAATTCGTAGGTCAGATGCCTTGTTATCGCCTCCTGCCACGCCGGATGGCGTTGTCTATGGTGAGGCACGGGTGGTGCAGATGCGGGCGTCAAAGATGCAGGTGACACTGAGAGAATCTCGCTCGCTGGATGACCTTGAATTGCAAGCGACTCTAAGCCGCCGCACTGAGTTGGAGATGACCTCGGTGGCGGGCCAATTAGCACCGCCCGTCGAGAATCCAGAAGCCAGAAGCCGGCATCTGTCGATCAACGACAAGCCATATCCGACCAACACTCTGCTTCACTTACCCCAAGCCCGGTTTGTCAAGGCCCATACAACGACCATTCGAAGATCACCCACCTTCGTGAGACGCGTGCCAAAGCCTGCGAGAGATTGTTACGTCGATCGAGGGACGGACGCCGCTGCAGATGTCCAGGAGATGCACGACCTGGACGAGCCTTTCCAGCCGCTTCTGCCAATATTGGAAGACCTCTCGATCCATATGACCAGCCAGGCAACAGATGCGGTCCTGGGAATGGTGATTCAGTACTTCAAGGCAGGAGCATTTCCCGTCGCACCATTTCCTGCCTCACTGCAGACTTTGCCGACTGATTCTTGCCCATCAACTCCCAGGACGGCAGATTTGTTCGATCTGGAAGAAGATGTGGATGCAGGCCTGTCCCCTGTCATTGAGCATCCAGGAGCTGAAGAATCAGGGGAGTACGACCCATTCGCGGCGCGAGGACGCGATGTGAGAGCGTCTTGCCTTGCCCTCCAACCACCGAGCCCCCCTCCTCCGGCAAGTGTGCCACCGGACTCTCGTCAGCCACCGATCTCAGCCCCAATATCTCCACTGATACAAAGGGACATGGAGTCTAGGTTCCACGACTTCTCAACAGTGGGAAGTCCGAGCGCAGTCGCGACGCAGAACTCACTCAGATCCGTACTAGAGGTGTATTTTCCGCCGCCTGACAACGGCTGTCCCCGTGAGATCGATTTCCCCATGCTTCATGATATTGGCAGCCTATGGCGGCCGATATTCGGAAAAAAGGAACCCCGGGATGACGGCGATGACAATTCCGGGAACACGCCAGATCTGATACTTGCGATGGGGCGCCAGAACGGTGTGAAGAGGGAATTCCTCTCCACGCTCACTGGTCATGTGGAAAGGCTCGGCACAAAGTCGAGTGGGATGTCCCGAAGCGGTCGTTTGGATCTGAGGTATGAGATTTACCACAAAAATGATTCTGTGTACCTCGCTCGCTGACCCGGTCCAAGGTATCTGATAGCGAACGCGATCCAATCACTCGCTGTTCAGACGGTGGCTCACCATACCCAGACTAACCCTTACAACGACCCCTACTTCCTGGCAGGTCTGGTAATCCCTCACCTTGAGGCATACCTAGCAATTAATTATGGCACTCGCTTCCTCCTGCTGGAATACCCAGCGGAGCATCTTGCGACGGTGTTGGCTCTTCAGAGATTGGTAGGCTCCGAGGTGTTCAAGGTCGCTGGGATAATCGATTCGGAGGCGACCTCCCCTTCACCAACCGGTGTCTCATCCCCGATCTCAAGCAGAAACAATTCCCACTCTACCGTACCATTGAGCAATGCAGAAGCCAGTGGTCTGGACTCCTTTAATCTGCCAGGCTCACCCTTCCCGGACAAAGGGCCGGGCACACAACCGGCACATCCGAAGAAATACTCCTTCGCCGAGGCCAACTATCTCCTCACTAGCTCAGCCACTGAATCTGAGATATCAGCCTTCACCGCGACTATCCTGAAGGACCTGACCGACATTGACAGTTTCTATGCGCCAGAGGCAAGCAACCCGCCACCCGGCGGACCCGGCACAAACAAATCCACACACAGCCATGCCGCCGGCGGCACGGCCCTTCCAGCTCTAATGAGCAAGTTCACTTTGCAGGCGCCCAACGGCTCGCCGGCGTACACGCACACCGCCGTGTTCGGCCCTACTGTGAATCTGCCAGTGTCGCCCCCATACACCAATGACGGGGACGCTGGGTCCGGAAGGAGCACACCACGAGTCGTTGCTGCCTCCGGGTCGGCTGCGCACAACTTCCCCTTTCCGCCTCCCCCAGCCCCACGGTCGCCCTCACCAGCCCCATCCGCCGCCAGCTCGAGATCACGTGGGCCGGGCGGCGGGCATGGCGCGCGAGCGCGGTCCCTGACCCGGCGGAGGCTAGGGAGGGTGGGTAATGAGGGCGGCCCCGACGACGCGGCTAGCATGTACGCCGTCAGTGTTGTGGAGGACGGCGAATTTTACGATGAGGAAGAGAAGCGGCTGATGCCTCTGTACTTGCGGCAGAGCGAGATGAGAAAAGGCAACAGTCGGAAGGCTTTGAAATGGCTTGGTTTGGCATGAGCTGATTTGGTGATGTACTTTTGCATATAACGAGCATTCACCTTTGGGTTCTGGTCTATGATACTGCTCTGAAATATCTAAACAGGGGCTGGGATGACCTAGATGGCTTTCACTCCTGGCGAGAATTGGATTCATATACATGTAGAATATAATTAATTTGAGCTGTCGTTCAGAATTCTGCACAAATGCGATGGAAAGGTCCAGGTGGCAACAGCAATAGCAATCACGTAATAGAAATCACGCATAACGTTACTTTACTACCACCCTACCTTTAAGATACCTTTTAAAAAGTAACACGTTACAGCGGAATCTGTAGCTAGAATACTTCCTGTCTATGTAGTCTCTATAGGGGACTCTTTAATAGAATATTATTTTTAAGGAAGGTGGTATATAAGAGGATACATTATAGTATAATATGAGAGTATCTTATATTATAGGAGGATAAGAGAATTTCTTATAAAAAGATAGAAGAATATTTTATAAGAAGATAAGAGGGTATCTTAGAAGATGGTCTCCTATAAGAAGGTATCCTATAAGATGGTATCTTATAAGGAGGTATCCTTTAACAACATATCTTATAAGAGTGTGTATTATAGGAGGGCATCCTGAAGGAGAGTATCTTATGGGAGGATAGGAAGGTGTCCTATCCCGTATGAGAATAGGAGAGTACCCTATTAGAGACGAGGAGATACTATGGCTGCTGATCGGCATTGTATGTTTTTTCAACGCGGGGTCTTGAGCGTTTACCGCTGTATGAAGGCGCTGTGTATCGCTTCGGTCGTATACGGAATAGAAACGAAACCAGATATACACTGAAGGCGTACGCAGTCCCTTCATACAGTAATAAATGCTCAAAGACCAAGAAAGAAACCACGATGGTTGGCTGTGCAATGGGAACGGGTACTTCAGGTCTGCTGAGGGTAGAGCAACGAATATAAGTCCCATTGTGACTGGAAATGCCTAACATGTTTCTCTGACAGCTGTGGTCAAAGGCCTGGCGAGGCAGTGAAGGCGGTAAACACGGTAAACATAAGATCATCTGAGTAATACTGGCTTGAAAACCGAGTTTGTGCCATGGAAAAGCTTATCAATCCTCGAAGTAGTGAGAAATGAGCCATGTATAAATGGATGACCCGATAATGGCGTTCGTGATTCATCCTGCTAGTGTGCTCCTACTAAACACATAAAGGAATGAATTGTCGGACACCAATGCCCAGGTGCCAGCAGGGTATTATTGAGCGTTTATTGTATTGTCCTTTTATTGTAATCGGCATTGTTTTATTTCTGAGCGCCGGGTCTTGAGCGCTCACCACTGTATGAAGGCACCACGTACATTTATGTGTATGGGGGATTCGGAACGCAACCGCCCCCATTATTGAGCGTAGCGAAGAGTTACCCGAGCTTATAAGGTGTCGCCCTGAGCGGAACTTGTAGACTATGTGATGGCGGCGCCCCGACTAGCCATATTGACCTTACAGATACTGAAAGCTTCCTGTGGTGTTGCAATTCTACACCATGCTGCAGCGATTATAGGCATATGTTTTTAAGAAGACACATCTCAGATGTCAACCATCAATCCGTGAGCAGGATCAAAACGAGTCCTCAATTGTATTCCAACTGTTTGTACATAATAAACTCTGACCGAATATTGAGTAGTTCACCTGCGCGCGCGGTAATCACCCGCCGTCACATATCAATGCCATCGGACTAAGCGGTCTGGTAATCATCCAGAGCAAGTTCTAGGAACCAATTGGTTTCCGCCTGGTAATGTTTGATCGGCCAGAAAGGCTCCCTTACAGAGACCTGGCATCCATTGCCGTTGGCCGTTGGAACACCGTCGAACCGAGCATTGATCCAACGGATCCACTCTCCCTGAGTGGCGAAAAGCGTTGGCACATGGGTGGTCCCGTTGACCATAAGATATTCCAGTACACTGTCCGGATGAGCCGAACATGTCGCATTCACCGCCGCCGATGTCACCACCTCGAGAATAGTTTGATCCGCCGTACCCTGGATCACCAACATAGGTCCCGCGAAACCTCGACCGCCGACAGACGACAACCTCAAATAACTCTGGAGGTAAAAGTTGTTGTACCAGTCATCCCGCAACAGGGGTGCATGTGCCGTATCATCGCCCTGCAGAAACGCCGTAGTCACCGCCTGACACCCACCGATCTCTGCCTGCAGCTCGAGGCGGGCTACTCCTAGGGGTGTGAGGACATCTGACAGCCGAAAGGCCGGAAACATCCCCTGCACCGCCCACGCCAAAAGAGTAACACCCGGTATTTCCGCCGCGCCCAGCGAGAGGGCAGCCTCCACGATGGCAGAAAAGTTGGCGGCCGGGCTCCCGGCCACAGCGCCGAGGTAGCCCGGAACAGGATCCATTGCCTGCCGCTCTGCAGCAGCCCACGCCGCGCCACCCCCCTCACTGTGGCCCATGATGACGAATCGGTCGGACAGGCGTGACGGGAACGCCTGTATGGCAGCCTGCTGTGAGTAGAATAAGTCGTTGGCAAGCGCCGTGCTGCCTATGAGGGGGTGGTGAAGCGGGATCCGCGCCGCCGTCTGTCCGGTGTTGCTTTTGAAATCGAGCGTATAGTTAACACCCAGTCCTTGATAGTCAGGCGCCACCACAGCGAAGCCTGCCAGGGCAAGTGCGTATGGCGCCTGGAACTGGTACAGAAGGGTGCGCATATGGGATGGTGTACAGTCGCCGAACTCCCCTGACGCACCGTGGGCGAACACAACCGTCCGCGCCTTTTCTGATCCCGGCTCAAGGTTTGGTGAGAAGGGCCACAGTATGTACGCAGATGCTGGGACCACCGTGCTGTTGTGTGTTTCTGTCGTGAAAAGTATGCGGGACAAGGCCAGGTTCGGCGCAAGAGTGTAGAATGTAGTGTTTGTCAAGGGTTCAACCTTGAGTAATGTGCCAGGTGGCGTGCTGGGCGTGAAGTTTCCTGGCACAGCATAAAACGGGTCCTCGGCGACGGAGCCAAAGGCCCAGTTGGACCGCTCATAGTCGATTGCGACCTCGATGTTATTCGCGACTGCAGACGATAGATTGGCCTTTGTGACTTGCTCTTCGCTAAGCCTGAAGCTCGAGTTGAAGGTGTTCGTCTGTGGTTCAAGAAAGACTTGCCCAGTGGCCAACAAGGCATGAGGCAGGAGAAAGAAGGTATAGACATGCCTGATTAAGGCGAGCATCTTATACTGCAATCTTCCACAGTATCCGGTGGCTGTAGCAGGAGTTCACACTCCCTGGTTGAAGGAACACAACTTAGCAACGCCAATGAGCCTTCTTGTATTCAGCTTCCCCGCAGATTTAGTTGCACTGGGGTCTTCTGCGGTTCCTTGTCTCGAAGCCAAATACCAAGGCCCTCCCCCTGGGCAGGCTTCAGCACTTGCTCGAAGGGCAAAGTAAGCACTTATAACCAGCCCCACTTTCAATGTCAAAAGATACCAGATATCATGCCCTTGCTAAGGTGTGATCTGGTTAGGAATGCTCGCAATCAAGAATGGCCTCAAGGTCTAGCAATTAAGCACTCTCAAGACATGGCGACCGGCATGTTGAAGTTTTTGAGATTTGAACACGGATCTTGAATCCCTTGATCTGTACTCTTCTCGATATCTTATTGCATCCTCAACGATCGCAAGAGGAACCCACTGCCACTTAGCTTCCACCGGCATGCTCTAGACATGTTTAACTGGGGTGCCTGTACCGCCAGTGGCGGGCTCCATCCACAGCCTGTGGCGAGTATCAAAGCCCCGGGAAAATGCCGTGTTCTCTCACTCAACGACGATTTGGAGCTGACGCTACTGAAGTGAGAGCCAAGCGAGTGAGAGATCCCTGGAGGAAGGGGGAACTCCAATGTCGAAGGCAAGGACCCGGTGCGGCCAGAAAATGCGAGATGCATCCTTTGTCCCCAATAGAGAGAAAGTGCACTGCTATAGAGCTCGTACCAAGTCAAGGGCCGAAGCTTTCCGCAAACGTCAATCAAGACGGGTGCTACGGTGTGACAAGACATGAGGGCGCATGGCGGCCGTTTTCAATGGTTCGAAGCTTCTTCGTAGGATGTCATGTAGTGCTCCATCTCGAGACTTCGTAGCCTTAGAATCTCGGTGAGGCAACAGACCTCCCACATCCCACCCACTTCTTTCAGCCGTTCCCAACACGCTTACCAATTGTATGCACTGCCCGCGTGCCTTCCTAGTTGACTGCCGTCTCGAATATAAACATCCATCCATCCGGTCTGTTCCGGAATGGTTGGCAGGGCGGATTTCGGTCCCGAAGAGTTCCTGTTCAACTGGGCCAGACTCAAGAGCAAATGTTTTTGTTCATACGGTATCCATCTGCCTTGCCGGTGACGTCGTGTCATCGGAGCTCGTGCTTGACGCGGCCTGGAGATGCGTGCCGCGTGCAGAACAGCCCCGGTGTCCGTTCTTCATCTCGGAACCAAACCCTTGTGCCCAGCCCGTTTCGGAAACTGCTGTCTTGGTAGACAATTGGGATCATGCTCTTGGGACCCAAGTCCATCTGCTTCACGGGAATTTTGGCTCGCAAAACAAGTTTCCATCGCTCCCAGTGCTTGCAACCGCACTCGAAAGCCTGGCCACTCGCCCCTCCCATATGTTCTCGGCCGATCCGAGTCTCTCGTCTTACTCGACGGCTGGCGTGTTGATAGACGGGCTTTATCATCTCCATCCGACTCGAATAAGGCTTTCTCGACGACGTGAGACTGGGCGATCTTCCTGCTGACAACGCCGCAGGCTTTCGAAGTGCAACAGGCCATACCACAAGTGGGCCACTCTCAACCAGAGCTCCCGCTTCTCCCCTTCTTCTTCTTTCCCCTGCCGACTGCCGTGCTCCTCCCCTCTTCCTCGTCGCTGCTGTCCTCCTTGGCTCTGGCCCTCTTCTTCCGCGCCTCCTCCCTCTGCTCCATCGCTCTTTTCCCCAGCAACTTGCCCTTCAGGTCTCTCGTCTCAGCCGCCCTGGCGTCACCTGCTGCCTCCTTGTCCGCGGGTACGTGTCCTATGCCTGAGTTATCGGGCGCCTCGTCATAGTCGTCGTCATCTTTGACCCTGGCACGTGAAAGCGAGAACGTCTTCCGCTGCAGCTGGGATTTTCTTAAGTTAGGATGGGGCGAGGGATTATTTGCGAGCGACGAGAAGGAGGATTTAGGCTTCTCCGCTGCGGTATGCTCTGATTTTGAGTTGGCCGAGGACGAAGCACGGGATTTTGAGTGGCGGCCCAGGCTGACGAGGTGGTTGGACAAGGCTAAGTTGGCCTTGTTCATGAACTGATCGAAATCTACGGCCTTGGGAAGCTCTTCGCCCTTGGATGGTGCCATTTTGGCTGCCCACGTTGGTACGTCCTCGACGCTTGAGTGTGAGGAAAAAGATGAGAGTAGCTTGGAACCCGGCGATAAGGAGTGCCTTATCGACGTGGGAGCTTGGGCCACCCTTGTGAACCCCCACAAAGATTAGAAACATTATAGGCCAGACAGCAGCGTCTAAACCACTCGAGCACAACGTCGCATATACTATTACCATACCTCCGCCACATCTTGGAGAATAAACACTACGTCATAGAAGAGTCCCTGTCGCTGATATACTTGCTATTCGTATGATTATCTTCCGTAGGAAGCTCCCCTGTAGAACTTTGTCTCACAGGCCGTAGGGGAAAATCCTACAGAAGAGGAGTGTGTCCTATAGGAGGCTGTTCTATAGGATGTTGGGGAAGACTCCGCTTACCGTGGTTGTGTAGCGTACACCCAAGCAGAGCTTGTCGAATTCAAAAGCAACATATGCAATCTGCTCGTTTGACGGCCCAGCTACAGTCTCACGAATGAGATTCGTCATTTCGCAGCTCTTAGAGATTCGCTTATATTCGATTTGTATTCCCGTAGGACATTGACTATAGTAGAAGAACCCCACAAGAGGTTGAGCAGGGAGCCTTACCCGGGTGATTAAATCGTAACTAGGTAATAATGATGGGGAAACCTACTGTGTTTATCTTGAAAGATACATTGCCTTGCCCTTCTAGGGCACTCACTGTGGTTCCCGTTTAATGGAGGAACTCAAAGGATACAAATAATCCGATGATGATGCTAGCTTTGTCGATGCCGAGCCATGAAAGTGTGGTTTGACTGTCAACGACAAAAGTAGCCACTAGGTACAAGAGGAGAAGGATGCTCCGATTAAACCCACTTTCTATTAGATTTACCGACTCTGCTGGCTGCGGACTTTTCAAGTATGGCTGCGGACTCATAGCATCAACGGCCTTGATGGTGGTCTTTAATTGACACTAATTGACACGGATCAGTCTACCGATTGGACGTTACCTTCAGCCTTGAAATGTTGTTGTCATCCGTCACCTGGGGCCGAGAACGCTTGAAATAGTAAATCACAGATTCATGTTCTCACACAGCAGGGAGAAACCTCAAGCCATATCGCCTTTCTGAGCCTCATGAAATGCCACCGGGACCCCATCTCCTGGGCAGCCCACTATCTCGGCCTTGTGATATTGTGAGCTCCAGTCGCCCCGGTACTCAACACGGTCGTATTTCTGTAGAATTCGCACCACTGAAGAGTATCGATCAGCCGCAGGACTCGAGACCCCTGCAGAGGCGGGCATGGAAGGGACAAATGGATATTCAACTTACGAGCGAAAGCCATTTCGGTCATAGCAAAATTTTGGCCTACGCAAATCCGCGGTCCTTTACGGACATATGTCAGCTACGGCATTCGAGCTCGTCTGAACTCGCTTGGCTTGCATACCTCCATTAAACGGAACATACTGCCACGCCTTCGGCGTCCAATGGTCCCACCTGTCCGGACTAAACACGGCCGGGTCGGCGAACTTGTCACTCTGTGGAGGGTAGAGGTCCGCACGTCGTTGCATCGACAGGGTGCTGTAAATCACAATGTCTTTCTTCAGCACAGCAATGTCGGGCTGACCTGGTTGTCCCGGAAGAGTTGTGTCCTCGAGGGCCGCCCGCAGATTATAAGGCACAGCTGGGTAGAGTCGCAACGTCTCGTTGAGAGTGTGTGTAAGGTAGGTCATGTTTTTCAAATCCTCGTATGTTGGTGCTCTGGTCTCTCCTACAGTAGAGAGAATTTCATTGCGCAGCTTGGTATATATGGCCGGATAATGTGCAAGTTCGTAGATGGTCCATGACAGTGTCGCCGCGGTCGTGTCACGACCGGCCAGCAGGATGGCCATGATCTGGTCGCGGAGGACCTTGGGGTTTCTCGAATAACGGGCGATGCTGTGGAGGAATGTGGCGCTCTTGTCCGACTTTGAGAGTTTGTCGAGTTCGGAGGGCGGGAGTGCCAGTGCCTGCTCAATGTAGGGCTTCATGAACCTCTCGAGCACCCGGATACCCTTGTGGTATCTCCGCTTCGGAACTAACCAACGGAATGGGCTGCCACAGTTTGATCGTGTCAACCGGCCACACTTTGCAAGGGGGAAAAAAATAAGGGTTGTTTTCCGACTTACGCCAGAATTGTAAGCATCATCTGAACCCGCTGGACCTCTGTGAAAGCTTCGACAAACTCATGCTTGGGGCTAAGACCGTCAGCCCATGTCCCGCGGCGGCCAGCGCCTCAACTTACTTATTCAGACTGTTCACGCTTGTCCCGAGTAGAAAGTCTGTGGTAACATCAAGGGTCATTCGATAGAACAGATCACAGACGTCAACGGTCGCCCCGGAAGAGGGTATCTTGGACATCAGGGTCTGAGTCCACCTCTCAAAGATTTCTATGTCTCGGACCTTCTCCTTGATGAACATGGGTCGAATGAGGCCGCGGCTGTCTGACCACAACTGACCATCAGTTGTAAAGATGCTGTCGCCCAGGAAAGGACTCCACGTATCGTGGAACCGCTCCCCCTTCCCAAAGTCCGAGAACTTTGACGTCAAGATAGTCTTGACATGGTCGGGATCTCTGGTCATGATGAATCTATGCTGTGCTGAGATGGATATCTCGACGCAATTGGGACAGCCCGGGGGCGACGACTTATACAGCCCATCGTAGAATTCGAGTAACTTGTTCTGGCCCTGTTTGATGGCAGCATCGATGAAGAAGGGAAGTCCTATGAGCGGGTTGGTGGCCAAGACGGGTGACCTCACAGCCCCGAGCTTCCTGATCTGGTAGTCGACGTAGGCTGTCCTCAGGACATAGTAGGAGACAATGAGGAGGAAGACAAGTAGGCTCAGGTAGGCTGGCCCAAGGGTAAGGATGTCCCGAAACATGATTACGGTCGGGTATGCTTGTGACAATAGGTTTGCACGGAGCGAGATTTAGTTTGGCAGGCGTAGTCGGTCAGCTTCACGAACTCGGACCGGCAGGTTTTCCGAGGAGTCGCTGCGGACGAGGGCCGGGGCGAAAGAGGGGATGTAAGTCTTATAGCATGGGCCCGTCTGATCTCTCACGGATCTCGTACAAGCTCAGATGTTGACAAGCATAGCATTGAAACCTCGGCTGGATTTGCAGGCCACGCATGAGGAGGTCGAGACTGGTTGCTGCAAACCATGCTAGGGCAGCCCACGACCACACCGCAGGCAGCGCAGGTCGACACAGCACACAAAGCTGTAGGCTGGCTGGCGGCTTCGAAACACGAACGAGTGGACGGGGGGTTCACTAGTCGCCGTGGGTGAGATGAAGTGACGGCCACCAAGTAGGCACTTGGTCCAATAGCAGCGGGGCAAGGCCGGCTCCTTGACGACTGCCGCAGCTCATGGTGCAGGCCAGCTCATCTGATAGTTGGACGGCGGGACGAAACAGCCGCAAGGATCTGCCAAAAGCGGAAATCGAAGAGAAGGGGAGGGCGGGCATCACAAGGGAGGCCGGTACAGATAGTTCTTGGACGGGGTCCTGAGCTTGGGCTGCTCCCCGAATTGGAGGGCGACCCCGCAAACTCAGAAGTGAGATCGTCGATGTGGAGGCGACAATGGTGTGTGCATGGCCCTCCTCAGGCTGCCACCTGACAGGTCGCCCTAACCCGAGCAGATGCTGCTGCTAGTACCGACTGGGAACAGGGACAGCATCGCGGCGGTAGGATGAACGTGAAACGGCCATGAGGGAGACCAAGGTTGCCCCGTCGCTGGCACGGGCACGCGTGCATGAGCAGGCAATCAATCAAGCAATCGAGTTTATCACCAGCCGGTCCTGCACATACTCGGAGTGCAAGTGCTCTGCCGACACCCAAGGTTTGGTACCGTTTGGATGACATTGAGGCCAACATTGGCCCAGCCAGAGCCGACGGGCGAGGGTTCAAGAGCACAGGGTCCATCCGATTCAGTGTACAGGTTTGACGGCTCGGAAGGAACTGCAATTCCATCAAGAAGGATGAGTGCTTATCCAGCTTGAGCGAGGCAAGCCAGTCAGGCAGACAGACAGGCAGACAGAGCAAAGAGCATGTGCCAGCAAGCTTTTGATGAGGGCCCCCAGTGTCGACCTAGGACTCGGCTAGGAGCCCAGTCTCGACCGCGCCGGGCATCTCGTCGCCATACACAAAAAAAAACAACAACAACAACCAGGGCAATGCTGAGAGCAGCTATATTGAATAAGGACGGCAAACAGATGGTTTTCGACACCAGCTGGCCCAGCCGAGGTGTCGCCCAGCTTAGCTCCAGATTTGCCCGTGTCATTGGGCCGGAAATTCCCGCTGCTGCAAAACGGCTTGCTGCGGCAGCTGGACAGCTGGGCAGCTGTTCTGAATCGTCACCCGCTGCGCCAGGGCGGCCAGGGGGGCCCCCCGGCGGGCAACCTCACACCTTTGGACCTCACCTGTGCTGGACTTGGCAACCTCGCGATTTTCGACCCTTCTCTTCACAACCTCAGCCTTGCATTGCCCTACCTTGCCCTGTCTCATTCGGGAGCCCATCCGCACGCCCTCACCAGCCGCAACCATGTTCAGGCTCGCCCGCAGTCGAGCTGTGGCCTCGGCCTTTGCCGCGCCAAAGGTAAGTCTGCGCCGTCTTTTGTCACCCCGTGTCCAGAGTCTTCTCAAGCTCTGAAACCGCGCTCCTTGGGACACATAGGCTGATGATATCCCACCCCCTAGGCGTCCCCATCCGTCAGATTCCCCGGCCTGGCCCAGCAAAAACGGAACCTCTCGATCCACGAGTACCTGTCTGCCGACCTCCTGCGCCAGGTATGCCGCACCTAACAGATCCCACCCGTGACCCCATCAGCGCCTGCCGCCGCTCTCCGAGCTTATAATAACCTACCCTTCCTTGACAGTATGGCATCGGCGTCCCCAAGGGCTCTGTCGCGAAGACCGCTGCCGAGGCCGAATCCGTCGCCAAGCAGATCGGCGGTGAGGACATGGTCATCAAGGCCCAGGTCCTCGCCGGCGGCCGTGGAAAGGGCACCTTCGACAACGGCCTGAAGGGTGGTGTCCGTGTCATCTACTCGCCCACCGAGGCCAAGATGTTCGCCGAGCAGATGATTGGCCACCACCTCATCACCAAGCAAACCGGTGCCGCGGGTCGGCTCTGCAACTCCGTCTACATCTGCGAGCGCAAGTTTGCCCGTCGCGAGTTCTACCTCGCCGTTCTCATGGACCGTGCCTCCCAGGGCCCCGTCATCGTCTCCTCCTCCCAGGGCGGTATGGACATCGAGGGCGTTGCCAAGGAGAACCCCGACGCTATCAACACCAACTACATTGACATCAACGTAGGCGTCACCGACGAGGTCGCCACCGAGATCGCCACCAAGCTTGGTTTCAGCGAGCAGTGCGTCGACGAGGCCAAGGACACCATCAAGAAGCTGTACCAGATCTTCCTCGAGAAGGACTCCACCCAGATAGAGATCAACCCCCTGTCAGAGACCTCCGACCACAAGGTCATGTGCATGGACGCCAAGTTCGGCTTCGACGACAACGCCGACTACAGGCAGAAGGATGTCTTTTCGTGGCGCGACACCACCCAGGAGGACCCCGACGAGGTCCGCGCCGCCGAGTCCGGCCTCAACTTCATCAAGCTGGACGGTGACATCGGCTGTCTCGTCAACGGTGCTGGTCTTGCCATGGCCACCATGGACATCATCAAGCTGAACGGAGGCCAGCCTGCAAACTTCCTGGACGTTGGCGGTGGTGCCACCCCGGCCGCCATCAAGGAGGCCTTCGAGCTCATCACCAGCGACCCCAAGGTATCTGCCATCTTCGTCAACATCTTCGGCGGTATCGTGCGATGCGACGCCATCGCCCACGGTCTTATCAACACCGTCAAGGCCCTCGACCTCAAGATCCCCATTATTGCCCGTCTCCAGGGCACAAACATGGAGCAGGCTCACGCTCTGATCAACGACTCCGGAATGAAGATTTTCTCTATTGATGACTTGCAAAGCGCTGCCGAGAGGGCCGTGCAGCTCTCCAAGGTCGTGAAGATGGGTAAGATCGAGAACCATCCCCATCCCCGTGTTCTCACTAGTATGCAATATCAGAAGCTAACATCTCCTAGCTCGTGACATTGACGTTGGTGTTGAATTCACGTTGGGTATCTAAGGCATCGTGTTGGGGTGCTTCTTTCTCTGTATTATCTCACATCACGGGCGGTCGTTTTCCTACACAGCTCGCTCATGGACGCGGAATGGATAGAATTTACAACACAGCATCGTCTTTGGTGCATAACATCACGTTTGCGCAAAACTTATCCGTCAAATGCCAATGCTGACAGCGCATGTGTGCCTGCGAACATTTTTTTTGCCTCTATGGTTCATCGTACTTACGGCTACGGGATTCATATCCCTTGCTCCGTCTCAACCAAACCAGATCTATTGGTCAAGGTCGTCGTCCTCACTAGGCGAGATTTTCAAATCAATCGCTAACGCTGCTACTAATGTCCATACAAGTGCGCAGATCGGGGCGACGAGTAAAGTCCACAAAACCGTCCAGACTATACGAATTGGCGGCAGGCTGAAGGGGTAAGGCAACATGAAGTCTGTGGAGGATAAGGCTGAAGCGCCGTAGGGCGGACCCGGGATAGTCTCACCGACAGGGCACACGCCAGGCTCCAGGGCATAAGCCATCCCGGTCACCGCTCTGCTTGTGTATTCGGGACGCAGCGTGTAGCTGACCAGGCTGCCACGCGGCCACTGCATGTCTAGGCCGAACGCCCAGTCCAGCGCCTCCAGAATGCTGGTGAAAAACATCGCGACATACCTGTGTGCGGCCACGAGGGTACGCAAGACGGCGGGGATGGTGGCCCACGCGGCAAACGCGACACATATGAGGAAAACGGCCCACTGCATGGCTAAGTGCAACAAGGGCCCGGCCACGTCGTTTATCGCTGGCCAGATGGCGCTGATGAACCCCGCGACTGCGTTAATCAAGGCACGCACATGACCGAGCAGGTCCCGTCCGAGGTGGTAGAGCCTGATCGCCGGGGGCACGTTTAACTCGCGCCCGGTGCCTGCGTTGCCGGTGCGTCCGAGCGGTACTACCGGAGGACCTACAGCTTCGTCCTCAACCGGCAGTGCCCCGCCCTCCGGTGCTGGAGGAGGCGACGGGGGAGGCGCGTCGCCCGCGGGTGCAGGCGCGACACCAGGCCTCCGCTCCGTCGGCGGCGGTAGTCCCAATTCACGCGCCTGGAACCGCGCGTACTCCAGGTCTGCGTTGTAGGCGACACCTCTGATTGGCCGTGCTTGTTTGTTCATGTTTAATTCCCACCGACCGTCTCCTCTCGAATTCCAACTCAAGTGGCGGCGCTCCGGGGCGAAGAAGAAGGGGGGGTTAGTGCCTCGTGCTCGGTTTGCTCGTCCGAAGACGTTCGGTCCGAAGGTTGGGGGGCGCTTGGGCTTAGCTGGTGTCGGCGGATTGGGGTTCCGTCTAGGATTGTTCAATGGGTTGAAGGGGTCTCGTCTGTCTCGACCTACAAATGCCATATCAGAATCTGGCTTTCCTGGGATACTGTCGGGCAATTAGTGCTTAAAAGAGTCGGGGCAGGATAATCCTTTCTAGGCTCCTTTGCAAAAAATAGGGGTGCTTTTGTGCTTGTGTCTACGGTTTTCTTTTCACACACTCTCTCTTTCTTGTTACTGTCACACGGACCGGTCTACAGTCTCACGATTCTTTCTGACTTTCCAGGAGCTGACAACTGGGTTGTGAAATTCTTAAACATGTTTCTGCTCCAGATTACACAACGGGGAGACGGCCTCTTTAAGCAGATTTTGTCGACCGCGCCGCTGGCGGATAACGGAAGTTTCTTCCGCTGACAGACCCTAAGTACAGGTTCAACTTGGTACCAAGTGGGTGACGACACATGGCAAGATAGCCACAATAATGCCTCCTGGGCTTTATTGTTCTCTTCCGCGTGGCCCGCTCAGGGCATTGTGGGCGGGGACTTTCGACTACCAGTTGCCGTCTGCCAGTCCGGTTCCTTGGTCCCTAGTTGCAATATAATTGCACCACGCGGCCCGTCTTGACTGCTTCCTCAAAAGAAGGGTTGTGCTATCAATAGACTTTTTGATCCCGCAAATGGAAAAGTCAGACTGATTATCGACAGCCACGAACACAGGGCCTATTGTAAGCAGAAAACCCCCGATTACTTAGTTTCTGCATACAAAGCCTCGAATCAGGGCACAAATAGAAAATCTTCACCTCAAAGGGACAAGTCTAATTCGAGATCATGGGTCAGTTTCAACTTCAAGCCGAGGAGGCCGCACGTATTGCGCTCCAAGTCGGTTTCCCTCTAGTTCAGCATGATTGTAAGATGATTCATTTTTATCTTGATATGACGGGAACTCTAGGCCATTCTTGCTCCCAAGCCGCCTTGAAACCCGTTTTTGGCAGCTAGGATATATTTTTGAGTGGTCTTGTGTTCAATTTCATATCTGCAGCAGTGGACAACAGGCACTCTCGGTTCTAAGGTATAGGCTTCCTCTGGGAATAAATACTGAGACCTTTGATTCCGGTAAGCCTGTGAAACTCATTGAACACATACCTATAAGCTTGAGAGATACTGAGATTGGCATACGTTGGAATTTAGTCCAATCTCATGTTTTACTGCCTCGTTATAGATCGCCACGCCTTACACTTTGTCGAGAGCCATGACCAAGCTGTCCACGGGTGATCATTCTGCGTTTGTCCCCAGTTAGTCCTACCCTATTATTCCATAAATCTCGAGCAGAGATGCCCCGATTCTCCGACGTCACAGATTCCGAATCGTTCTCAACCAGCTCGCACCTCTGGTGACACTCGATTATAAGACAAACCGCGATCGATACATGTTAGAGTACGCTCTACTTGTGGTTCGGCGCCACGTATCTGCATTCCTTGCGACCCCGGTCAACGGGGCACAATTTACAGACTTTCAAGACCTTGCCTTGTCTTTTGAATCTTAGCACACCCTGGTCTAGGAGATGCTCATGAGAAGAAGGATGTCATTTCAGTGGGTCCATCATGGATTGGCACATCTGCAGTTGCGATCATGTATGAGTGTACGGGTAATATCTTTTTGCCGAGCTACCTAATTCCCCATGCTCAGATGCAGAGCAGCGCGTCCCGAGCACTCCACTCACCATCTGCCCTGGCTTTGGTATTGTCATGGTATTGGCAGTCCAAAACATATGCCCGGGTGTCTGACACCAGACTTGCCTCCAGTAATCAACTCTCGGATGCCGTCGACTCATCGTCCGCTGGGTACGAAACAGGTTCTGCCTTTCTGCCGAAGGGCAATACCCGCGGCGCGGGCATCTCCTTGTCTTCATCAGCCGTAACTACAGGGGCATTGGCGTGCAGTTTCGATGGCTTGTTAGACTTTGAGGCTGGAGTGGACGCTGAGCGTGAAGAGTCTTCCCCGGCCTTCTTAGCGCCCAGAGATCGGGTAGAGTGCTTGGACGTCGGCTCGGCCTCATACTCGGGCTCATGCTCACTCGCGGTGTCTTCCTCTGTCGTCTGGTCAATGCCCGAGAGCTCCTGACCCGAAATGATCGACTGCTCGTCGATGTCCATTCCGTCAAGGTCGGGGCTGTCGGCGTCGTCTGCGTGAGACTCAGCCTTCCGCTTTCCCTTTCTGGAAGACCCGACGGCACCCGGATGCCTCGAGGTGGCTTCCGATTTGGCTGGTTTCGCCTTGGCCCTGAGAGTTGCTAGCTTCGCCTCATCTACGCGTGCGGTAGACAGGATCTGCTCCTGGGTGCGGATTTTGAGTTTCTTCTCGTTGATTAGATCCCTGAAGAACGAGTTATGCTCTGACTCGAAGTCATTCTTGCTGTGCTCCAACGCTTTGAACTTGGCCGTCTCCACGTCAACGCGCCTCTCGAGGCGGTCATGTTTGAGCTTCAGCTCGGCAAGTTCCTCAGCCAGCTGGGCCTGGCGCAGCACGGCCTCACTGGCCCAGGCAAACATGTCTGCATTCTTGGTAGCAGATTTGCTGGGTCTCAAGACAAGGGTGCCGGCGATATCCTGGGGAGAAGCGCACGCGTGAGTCTTGGTCAGCCCCCGAAGGTTTGGTGAGAACCAGGGCCACGCGCAAGGCCGTGGGCCCGAGCGGGAGATGGCAACCTACCGTGGCTCCGGAAACTCTCTTCCCAATCTCGATGCCGAGGTTTTCGTCGGTAAAATTGGCGGAAACATCAAGCTCACCGATCGGTCCGGTTCCCAGGAGCAGAGAAGTCAGGCAGGACTCCCACTCCTCGTCTGACAGAGAACTTCCATCTCTCCTGTAGCGCGAGATCTTGCTATGTTGCACTGCAAAGTGATTAGAACCTGAAGGGCACGGCACATCCCCCCCACCCCCCGTGAGGCCATATTTAGATACTCTCCCCCAGAATGGCGGGATGGTGGCCGCATCTGTGGTTGCAATCGCAGGCCATGGTGCGGGCCGCGTAGGCTGAACGGGGTGGCACATGGGTTGAGGCTGCAGGATGATGACGGGCCGCATGAAGACCGAGATGCAGGGCCCGGACACGGCCCACCAGGCCAGATTGGCGGGGCCGCCAGGGCCTGCAAAGGATAGATGGTAACGAAAGGTGCGGGTACGGGTGCGGGTGACGGGACTTACACGGGAGGACAAAGGCGCGCACATCATCTGTGGCCCTCAATTCGAGGTCAAGTGGCCGAGAATTCGTGGAAGATCTGGGCGAGACACGAACAAGGACAGGGCCGTCTGGATGGGCCAGTCTGAAAAAGGTTGGCAGTGGGGACATTCTTCTCGTCGACCCTGAATCTCGAAGACAGGGAGAGCAACAAGAGGAGGCGGGAGTCGAGTTGCGAGGTGACATCAATGGGCGCAGGGTCCAGGTGGAAGTAAGTAAGGGTGGTTGGGTCGAAGTGGAATTACGTATCGAGTGCCAGATGGCGCGGCGGGTTGGACCACCCCCCGACAGGCTTCACCTGGCACCGCGAGCGGCCAAGAAATAAAACGATCCCAGACACCTGGCCCACTGTCAGAGTAACAGCATCGATTTAGGTCAAGACCCTGGGCGCAGGCTGGCAGGGCAGGAAAGGATCCCGTTTGATGCAACTTTCTGAGATGAAATGAGACGTGTGTATGGGGATGGGCATGCGCCGTTCTGCCGCCTGACGTTATGATGCAATGGAGCCGTGACGGCCGTGAGCGAGATGAAGGATGACGATGGGAGATGATGATTTCTTGGTTGCCCGGACAAGAGTCTAGATTTTATGCAACCAACCTTGCCATCCAGTGCTGCGACTGGCAGAGACCGAGTGCAGCCTTCCCGCCAGGCTCCAACGGCGATTCAACCTCCAGGCAGCAAGCCCGAGCTGTGGGCGACATTTTCTTCCTCGCATTTTCTCCCTTCCAGGAGTGAGGCCTGCCTCACCGTTTGTGATTCAATTACACCGAGGGAGGAAAAAGATTGTTCTCACGATTTCAGACGGGCTTGACAAAGTGACGAGCTTGTCTGCTGCATCCGTTGCTCGTGTTTGTCCCTCCACATTTGCCACAGCAACGGGTTTGATCTGACGGCGACCGGGAACGGGCCAGAGTCCGCGGGCGCGCATGGACAGAAGCTCTTTGTCTCTGACAATCGGAACCAGATGGATAGCCGGTCGTGGTGGTCTTAATCATACAGCTCTGCCAGCTCGCAGGGGCCCCCGAAGCACAGTTCTGAACCGCCCACAAGTGTCCACTGCCAGACTGCCCCAGAAACCAGTTCTCACTTCCTCAGGCACAGACCCAACTTATTTATCTCATAGGGTAATCTCATTGAGTAATCTGCCGTGCACTAATCTGCTACCAACTGGTGTGTATACTGTGTAACCTCTACTTGGTGAGGTTGCATGGCCCGCTGAATCAATAGGGTGCAGAGCCGGGGATTGGGTTGGGCACTGAGTGTTCGGGTGTTCTGGACCATACTGTAGTTCCGGAGGCCTGCCAGGTACCCATCGACTATGTGGAAGAGGGAGGGGCCAAGTAAGTGCATGAATCTGACCGAAGAGAAAATACCTTTAGATATCAACAGGTCCTCTGACCTGTTTCATCCCAATCCGCTGAAGATTGTCGCACCGAAGCCAAGTTACAGAACCTGTCCACGGGTAGGTATTAGCTGTTGCTCGTGTCGGCTAAGGGGCCTTTCTGGGGGGTGCCGGCCCATTTGCTCCGAGTCTGTCATAACATTAATATGGCGAGAATCGGCTGATGACACGGTCATCTCTGGCTTCTTGCTCACACGGGAGCGACACACAGTCAGTGCTGCATCGAAAAGAGTACCCTGTATCGACAAGCAAGGTCGAGAGCTGGTGACATGGGCCCCGGCTGGTCCTTTTGATTATTTTATGATCTAGCATGGTGTTTCCGCCCTCTGAGGCTTCTGGGTTGGACTGTCTGACTGGGTGGTAAACACGATGAAACAAACCACACTGACCACCCCAACCAGACGCGTCCACTGCACGCCCCACGCGTCTCTGGCATCCTAGCTCCCCCGGACGCCAGGTGTGATTGGGCGACGTGAGCTTACCCCGGGATCCACTCGACCGACGTTCGGTCACGCTCGGGCCACAATGCACAAACCACAGGGTCCCGGCTCCCAGGGAGGCAGGAAGGGCATGGGAGGCTTGGGAGGTAGACGGAACTGACGGAGCGAGGGAGGGATCAGGTGGTGGGCCACGCGGAGCTCCCTCCCTGTGGGCTCTGGCCTCTCCCTCCAGAGCTGCAGGGCGGCTGGGGAGCACTCAATAGACAGTAACGCGGTCCCTAGGCGGCAGGGCGGGTGTATAACACGTACCCAGGTACTCCGTACATACAGGTACACCCGCACCTGCCCCCAAAACCCTGCGGCCCACAAAGCCTGCAAGCCCACCCTCGAGGCCAGCTCGGGCCACCTGGGCCTCTGTGCTTCCTCGCGCTACCCTGTCCCAGCCTTCTCATTGCTCCTCTCGCTTAGCAACCTCTGTGCCCCATTCCCACTCTGCCCGTCTGCAGGTTCAGGTTTCCTCCACTCAACACCCGACGACCTGCTCTAGTGTCACCATCACCACCCACCACCACCGCCCCCCCTCGTCTTTCCTCTCACTTTCAATTTTTCAACCTCCCCATTCATCGTCATCCCATAGCAAGATCCGCCTCTCGGACACATTCTCTTTCTTGCACCACTTCTGAACATAGGCATCGCATATTTTCAGACACAACTTTCCATTTGTTTATCTGCGGATCAACTGGGCTGGACTGGACCGGACTGGGAGGCAACGCACTGGACAACCAGAAGCTGGCAATCAACCCTGGACTCGACTGCCAGAAACAGATCCGGACTGCTCCACTTGGCTGGTGGCCTCCGTCGATATCTCACTCAATTCATCGCATCTATCCACCTTGTTTCCCAGCCAGCCGCGCTCCTCCACCGAATTGACGTGCATTACGCAACTTTTCCTTACGAATTCCCGCTCCCCACCCACCCACCCACCCCCCAACTAGATCCAGGGACCCGACTGTCATATCTTGTGGGATCACTCACAGACACAACGTCCAATTTCGCCTCCCTCACCATTTTCTGCGCGATTGTCACCCTTCAGCGTCAGTCATATCCACACTCTCCGAAACAGATCAGCCTGATCCCATCTGGACATTGCATCATCCGACCATCCGACCCCCGACAACATGTTCTGAGGTCACGCGAATGGTCGCTATCCATGATCATGCTCTGTGATCAATCGCCTTGTACCGAATCTCGCCAAATTTCACTGTGCTCCCGCCAGTGACGTTCCCCACAGATTGTTCCCCTTGTCTTCTTCTCATCCACCATCTATGAAGGCTACCCAGGCGCACTCACACCATGGAGACGTTAAGGCTGAAACCGCGGAAACCGGTCGAGGATGATGTTGAAAACTGGGACGATGACGATTTTTTAATTGACGGCGACGATCTGGCCCTTCGAAATCCTTCCGCCACGGTCAATGCGCCTCCGCATCGACGAGACAGCCTGTCGTCACATGTCTCCGTGCGGTCGGAACTCGAGTCGCTCCAGGGGGAAGAGGAAAGGGTGGTCCATCTCCCTGGCGAGGATGAGAAGTCCACCTCGCATGCCATCGCAGTTGCCGCGACCGCCGGCATTCCCATACCAAGCAGTGTACCCTCGACCGCCCTGGCAGGTACCATTAAGAGACTCGGCGGCAGGAAGGTCAGGAAGATATTGCAGGAGGACTGGGGAGACGACCTGGAGCTGCCTGAGGGGGGCGAGGGTCTGCGCATCAAGACCCAAGATCCTAACAGGTTCCCTCTGGCCTTGAGACAAGTCAGCTCGTCCAACCCTAGCCCATCGAAATCGCTCAATTCACCTCCAGCGCTGCAGTCAGGACAGTCTAGCCAGACTCCCATGCCGACACTCGGCGCGCCCATCAACCTGGAAAGGTTCAGAGACAGAGACGACGACGACGATTTGTTTGGAGATGGCAGTGAGACGATCAAGGTATCTAAGACACGCCAACTGATCAAGCCGGCACTGCCGCGTGTAACCGCCAAGATGCCCGAACCACGCCGCCAGGCAGACAACGACTACGAACAGGACCTGGAGCTGCCCTCGGACGGGACATTGAAGCTGTCATCCCGCCGCGATATTCCGAAAACCCCAGTCAGTGCTCACGATGACTTCGATTGGGGAGAGGGGAGTCTTGGCACGCGTTTCGGAGGCACGAGGAGGGATGGTCGCTCCAACCGGAGCTCTTCTGCCTCGGCCTTCAGCCCGAGCATTTCGAGCTCCATCACAGCAGAGAGCGAGGACGAGGCCCAGCTTGACGGCATTGAGCTTCCCCACGGGCCACTGGACTTGAGGGAGAGGCTGAGGAGAAAGCGCCAGAACCGCTCGCCAGAACGCACCATTGAGGAGGAGCCCACACCGCCGCCGAGGTCCGTACCGCAGCCCGAGGCTGATACCAAGGACTTTTTCCTCGACTTGAACGTGGGCGACGGTTCCGTGTTTGACTCGGGGAAGCTGAAGCTTCACACCAACGTGAAGCTCAAGTCCACACGGCCCACGAGCCCTGTGCGCCCCAAGACAGCTGTGTCTTTGACATTCACGAGTAAACCAGTGCAGACGTCATCACGTCTACCGCGGCCGACTAGCAGTCACCACGAGAGAACGCATACCCAGTCGTCCCTGGAGCCTGTCTCGGAGAGCGGGGGCCCCATTGTGTCTCGGCCGACGAGGAGGTCCCAATCGCGGCTTGGTCACATGTCCCAGTCGTCACAGTCTTCCACAGCAAGCGGTAACACTCCCATCACTCCTTCCGCTCCGAGTTTCTCGGGCCCAACCACACCCCAGAAGAGACAAATCGGTCAGAAGAGTTCGACCGTCTCTCTTCGCAACGAGCCCACCACAACCAATGCGCAGCTGCTACGGCTTAAGCGGTCGCTGCCGGCCATGAGGCCGCCTGGGTCTCCGGCAAGGCCGATGACCGGGCGCGCCGCCGAGCGCCCGCCGTCAAGAACAGAACCAGCTTCTCGGCCCACGTCTGGTATCCGCCCCAAGACTCCTGTCGACCGAACGCGCCACTCGTTCGGAGAGAACTCAGCGGCACAGGCGAGGAAGCCCTTCCTCCCGGCAGGTGGCTCAAGCTTGCAGTCATATAACGTCAACGCCAAGAGGCAACTCCGCCGTCATGATTCGGACCTTTCGAACGATACAAGACCTACTTCGCGCGCCGTGTCGCGGTCGACTGTTAGATCGCCCAGTCCAGTTAAGCGGGATCGGAAACTCGAAAAACTCGCCCGTGCAGGAGTGCGCTTGCCACTGAGTCTCCCGAAACGTCCCAGACACTTCGGCGATGGCCACGAGTTGGACGCGTTCGACGACTTGCCCACGTCCGCAAAGACAGAATCCGAATTTGTCAAGCAGCCAAAGTACCCCAGCCCACAGTACCCAACGCAGTTCCGGAACAAGGTGATGCAGCATTTGTTGCCGGGAAGGACCAACTCCCCTGCACCGTCCTCGCCCCACTCACCTGCAAGGCCCGACTACCAGCCCCGGTTCGCACGTGACACGGCGTCGAGCAGGATCGCCAGAGAGACAAATCTTGCGCATCGAGTTCCCTCCTCGGGTCCGCTCGCTCCTCTAACGTCCCAACGCGTTGCACAGCTTTCTACGAGGAGCAACCTGCATCAGCCACAACCAAGCGTTAAGCCAAAGAGGGCCGCCAAAAAGCAGCCCCAGCTCAAGCCACACCTGATCGCCAATCTAAATTCCTCCAACGAGTCGAAAAGTAGGTCACACCCCTGCCCGCAAACCGTGCACGCATGCTAACCCTGCACAGTGGTCAATGGCATGTTCTACAACCCTGAGACTTTCCAATGGGAGGGCAATGACAATGTGCTGAATTCTTTTGACGTGCCTGCATCGTCGCCATCGACGGTGTCGGTGCCGCCCTTCTCGGCCCGAGAGAAGGAGAACGCCACGCCCAGACCTGCACTGATCACTAATATTAGTACTACGAAGGGGGTGCAGGTCGTCGGCGGCATGGTGTTTGACCCCCAGAACATGTGCTGGCTTAAACTCGGCCCGCAGTCAGCACAGTCGGAGATCACTGACCCTCTTGAGGGTTTCAATGCCATTGATGACGAGGACGATGTCTTCAAAGACATCCCCGACCTTGACGACAACACTGCTGACACTGCTGAAACCGGACGCGTGAGCGAAGTCAAGGATGACTGGCTTGTCGGCGAGGAGTTTGACGTTGGCCCCGAGTTCATCAGGAGACAACGTGAAGAAGAGGACAGGTGGCGGAAGAAGTGCGAAAGGTGGCTTGGTCTAGGTAATCGGGACCGCGAGGCCTGGCGGTGGACCATTCGTGGTGTGATCACCGAGGCCACTGAGCGGTGATGACTCACCGCCTTTTCACTTCACATGGCTGATTTGGCAGGTGGCGTTAGAAGGGGTTTATCACTTTTATGATCTTCGTTTCTGCTTCCATCACTTGTTTTGTTTTACCATGTTTAGAACGTTCTTATTGTTTTCATGACGAATTGTATAACGACGCAAAGACAAAAGTTTACGGAAATGACACGAGCTGGAGGCGGCTGGCTTATGAACAAAAAGGGACGGAGGCGGGGGGCGGGGCCAAATTACCAAAGATGGATGACAGGACACTCCACGAAACGACATACAGACGGTCAACGGGCATGTTAGACCAGATCGGGGGCCCTTTCTTGGAGGAGGGCAGAAGATCTGGATACCATCATCAGGGGTTTGCCTGCTGATTCAGGAGCTGACCTTTACATGGATGGTCACGAGCTTCAGGGGCTCTCATAATAAAGGATGGGTGGAATGGGTTTGGCTCAACAATGGGAACTAACGATGGAACGACTATGACCAGAGATATCATTGATGACAAATAACGATGGGCGTTTTCTTTCTCACTGTTCATCTTTTGTCACTTGTGCATATTATTATTGGACACGCCTTGACTTATTGTGAGAATGAGCTATTGACGCGACGAAATAAAAAGAAAATCGAAACCCAAAATAAATACGGTCGAGGTAGTAAGGGTGGGCGCGGCAAGCAAAACGCTCAAAGTCCGGGAAGCAAGGTGGTACGAACTTCAGGTCAATAGGTGCTTGTTGAGGGGGACTGCATATGTAAGATGAGAGACACACAGAGAGCCAGGATGGAAGAATACTCTCTGCAGCGAGACTGGCTACACAAAAATGCAACAACTGTCCACCGGTATGCCGGCTTTGCGTCCACAAGTAAGACTCGGTGAAGAGGAAGTCTCGCGACTTTGGACATTCTCACACAGAAAACCACGGCATCCAACAGTTATGACCAAAACGTCTGGCCCGGTTTCTCTTTTCTCCATGTAGCTCCCATACTAGATGGTGAGGGGCTCAGTCATTCATTGACGAATTCTTAGCTTATCTCTAATATTACGACTACCGCTCAAAGGCGAAGAGATCTAGGCTATCGTGTCCCTATTTAGACGTCTTTTTGGATTTTGACTTGGTCTTAGTCTTGCCTGGGGAGGGAGCAGCAGAAGCGGCGTCGGCGTCGCCATTTGTAGGAACATCCGTTTCTTTCTTCTCCTTGTTCTTGCTCTTGTTGAGCGCGTTCGGGTCGAGACCGCGTCTTCTCATAGCATTCCTCTTTCCACGCTCCATGATTTTGTCATCCTCGTCTTCGTCGAAGCCGCCGAAGTCATCGTCCACTGCGCCCTCGTCGTGACCTATGGGCGTCTTGTCAACGACCTCCTCGTCCTCCTCGTACTCCTGTTGCTGCTGCTTGCCGCCGTTAGCCCTCTCCTTGGCGGTGCCGCTGCGGTCTGCGAGCACGGCATTGACAGGGGTTGGTCCGATCTTCTTGAACTTTGCGACAAAGAAACCATCTACATTGTACGTGTGGGGATAGTAACGTCGAGTAAGCTTTAATGAGGGGTGGAACGTCTTGCCGCGGTAGGAAATGAAACCTTCGTTCCCGAACGGCAGGTTGGTGTCGACGAGCTTGACGTTGGGCCGCTTGGCCAGGGCGTAGGCGACCACCTGCTCGTTCTCTTCTACTGCAACGGAACTGTGGTGGTTATCAAGTTAGCTTGGGAGCCCTGGAAGGAGCCACACGTTTTGAAATGTCATTTGCGACTGACCATGTAGAATAGACGATATAGCCGCCTGTCTTGCTGTGGTGGTTCACCGAGTCGATGGCAGCAAGCAGCAGCTGCTTCTGTGTGTGCGGGATGGCCATGAAGTCCTTCTCCGTCTTGTTGGTCTTGACGCTGGCGTCCTTGGCAATGACACCCGTGCCGGTGCATGGCGCATCCAGCAGTACGCGGTCGAAGCCGCCGATGGGCTTGGGGAACTCCCTGGCGTCGTAGTTGCAGACCACCACGTTTCTACAACCCAGACGGTGTATGTTTCCTATCAGACCCTTGGCACGAGACTTGCTCATATCGTTGGCGAAGATGCATCCTGTGTTGCGCATCAGAGCCGCCATATGTGTCGTCTTACCACCAGGCGCGGCGGACATGTCGAGCACGCGCTCGTTCTCTTGGGGGGCGAGGGCCATGACGGGGAGGAAAGAGGACGCTGCTTGGATGATGTAGTGGCCCGCGAGATACTCCGGCGTTGCTCCGAGGGGCACGTTGCTCTCGAAAATTTGCAGGCCAACCTTTGACCACTTCCCGACGGGCTCGAGAGTGACACCACGGTTAATGAGAGCGCTGGCCAGGTCCCTGCGGTTTGTCCGCAGAGTATTGGTCCTGATGACCATCGGCCGGGCGCTCTCGTTGGCCTCGAAGAAGTCGAATGCCTCTGACGGGCTGAAGAGGTGGAAGAGCTTTTCGGCCATATATTCTGAGTAGCCATAGTAGGCGCAGATGTCCTTGATGAGCTGCGCCGTGTATTCAGCCCTTGACCGTCCCTCCTCGGCCAGTTTTGAGAAGTCCTCAAGCACGCGAATATTTTCCGTTATCCTGTTCCTCAAGAGCTGCAAGTCAGGGGCTAGTAGTGCCTTCTTCTTCGCGGCGGATGCGTCTTCCTCCTCCTCGTCGAGCACCTTGAGCGGGTCACCGGCGATATTTGTCTGCAGTGCAGCCTCCTCGAGCTCTGCTTGTGCATCGGCAGCTTCCTCTTCCATCTGCTTATCGAGCTTCCTCGAAAGACCCTCGATGTTGGCAGCTGTCAGCTGCTCCTCGGCATCCGAATCGCCCTCGTCCTCAGAGAAGACAAACTCCTCCTTCTTTCTGTCATTGTCGGAGTCGTACACAGAGTCATCCGAATCAGATCCTAAGAAATCGGCTCCAAGCTTTGCAGGCTCACCATCCTCTGAGTCTGAGAGATCCTTCCCCTCGAGATCCGAGTCGCCAAACTCATCGTCGATTTCGATATCCGAGTATCCTTCGGGTTCGGGAACGGCCGACTTCTTTGGTCGGGAAGATTGTCTGTTGCTCTCCTTGCCCTTGGGCTTGGAGCCGTTCTGTTGCCTGGACGATACCTTCGCGGATGGGGCAGCCTTTTTCGTCCCGTTCGATTTGGGAGCAGAGTCGGACTTGGTCGTCCTCCTCTTCTTAGCTGGCGCTTCCTCTGGGGTGTCGGCTGGGAGACCCTTCTTCCGCTTCAGCTTCGCAAAATGCTCTTCGGACAGGCGCTCAGGAGGGCCCTGTTTCTTCATGCGACGACTGGTTCCCATCTTTACTGCGAATGAAGAGAGAGGAGTTATGACACGGGAGAAAAGAAATGCGACACAACTCTCGCAGGATGGGCCGCAGATATTTACTAGACCGCGCGCAAGGGTTTGGGAAGAGGGAAGGGACCAAAAAATTTGGGCTTATCTTATCGCTCTTACAAGGAAGTTAGACCAGGATGAGTGAGGTAGCGCTCCGGGCGCGAGGCCCCTCGAAAGCGAGCAGTGGGGCAAGACACCACATAGCCAACGGGCACTACGTAACGGCGGCTCAAATCAGAGGTCCAGCTCAAGCGGTACCAGACACCACAAACAAAGCTGCACCCTCCGCCTCCCCTCGTACAGCCTCCTCCCTCCCTTGCTTCTGCTCGGCCCCTAAATTCTCGGAAAACATGACAGAGGTAACATTCGCCAAATCCTTCCTGACGGCGCTGGACTCGCGCCCGCCGAAGCTGTCAGCCGACCATGTCGAGGACCCCAAGAGCTACCCGGCAAGGCCACCTGTAAGTCCTCCCGAGTTCAAGACGCCCTGCTATACCACCACGGGGCCGTTGCAGAAGCTAACATTGGCATCCCAGTATATCCTGCCTCGGATGCCCAAGCCAATGTCCAAGGCCGTCTCGCTCGCGCCGGGCCAGGAGCGCAGCATAACTGTGCGCATCAAGTCGCTGCGCAACCCGCCCCTCGACATCAGGCTCAGCTCCCAGCCCCTCAATACCTCCATCCTCGACGTCAAGACGTCCGTGTCATCCGAGACCTCCATACCTGTAGACAAGATCAAGGTCCTGCACAAGAAGAAGCCCGTCGCCGATAGCAAAGTGCTCAAGGACCTGCTGGGAGAGGATGAGACCAGCGTCGAGTTCTCCGTCATGGTGCTCGGTGGTGCCGCGGCTGCCGCACCACCAGCTCCCAAGACAGAGGACGTCACCGCCGATGCTGCCTCGACGGCGCAGGGGACCAGTGGAGAGGCTGTGTTGCAGACGGACGCGTTCTGGACGGATTTGCGGGGGTTCTTGTCCCAGAGGATACGGGATGAGAAGATCACAGAGGAGCTGTTCAGTAAATTCCTGTCAAGTTGGGAGTCAGGCCGATAGCTGGTGCCGGTTTAAGCCGCGATGCGGAATATCACAGGTAGCCAGCTAATCTTACACCCGAGATTACATCCACAGCATCTACTCAAGGGGCAATGCGTCATCTAATCCACACAGTCAAGAAATGCGGTAAAGAATCTCGGTTGCAGTCCCTGATGATTTGTTGCGAGGCATTTGGAGAAGCCCGGACAACCAGTTGATTTGCTATGGTAAAGCAACGCCGACATCGACTACCTAGGATCGCCCCATGGTTTCCATTATGGACAAAGACGCGAATGACTGTCCCACCCATGCGTAATATTCCTCTCCCCAGTTCTTGCCCGTAGGCGAAGCCTTGACTCTATGGAAGCAACGCAAGCTTGTGATGCTGGTCCCGAGGGCCCCTTAACCGGCCATACCCTTGCTGACCTTGGCCAGGATAGAGTCGTGCTCGATGTCGTCGGCATCATTGGCTTGGATTTCGACGGCGATGCCGCTCAGTGCGCGCTTCAGAGCATCCTTGGACGAGGCGTACACCATCTTGGACTGCGGGCCAGTCAGCTGTGGATTACTCAGAAGCGAGAGACTGGTTTCTGGGCTTACCTTGATTCCGGCATCATCGGGAGACCAGGCGATGAAGGTCAGCTTGTTTCTGTTAGATCGTCAGCGCGTGGGTTCCTTATTCGCTTGCGGGCGAGGGTAATGCATAGCACGCACCGGTCACCCTCACCAGATGAGAGGCTGTACTCGAAGTCGTAGACGGCGTACCGGGGGCCGATGCCCTCTTGACCCTGTTGTCGAAGGCGGTTGTTAGTCACGCGAGCAGATGAGTTCTAGAGAAATGTCCAAAATCGTACAGTCTTGGAGACGGTCTTGGCGTTGACGAGCCTGTTGCGGAACTCCTCCCAGTCCTTGTTGTCGCTGGTGTGCTCGACGACAATCTCCTTAAGGTCGTCCGACAGCTTGAAGATGATGTACTTGTGCTTCTTGCTAAGCTTGAGGTCGTTCCAGGTGGAAACGCACTCCTCGTTGACGGTGGCTCTGCCCAATGTCATGTGTTAGTCTCTGGCGTTCTTGTTGACAGCCGAGCCTCGCCATTTGCTATGGCCCATCGCACGCCGGGCGGGTCGAAAGGGGGGGGCAGCTGTAGCGACAGCGGTGGGATCAGGGGAGGGAGGGGATACCAACCCGGATTGCGACTAGACACGATTGAATTAATAAAAGCTTTGCACACATGTTATCGATTTGGGGACTCACCATTGTGGCTTGTAGCGGTGGTGTTGTTTATCGGCTTGGGGTCGGTTGTGTTGGGTGTCAACAGCTCGACGGATAGGTAGGCTGTCAACGGTGAGGGGTCGTCAGCAAAGGGGCACGGTCGAGGGGATGACGTGACTCGATGGACACGAAGCTCCAGGAGTCGCAGTAGAGTAGAGGGTTGGGAAAGGAGAGGAGGCGTACCAGCAAAAGGGGTTTTGCTTGGACAAAGGTTGAACGAACGCTAAGATGGAGGGAGGTATTAAAATGGGAGGGTGAACAAGTGCGGGAGAGTGCACTGAGCAAGTGGATGAGGAATCGGCGGGCAGAAGTTTCCAAGGTTACCTGGAAGTTGACAGCATTTGGTCTCTCGGGGTGGGGAGGGGAGTGGGGGTGTTTTGTTAGGTGGAGCCAGCCATGTTGCGCTAGAGTCCGCGCCCCATCCTTGTTTGTCAACTTCCTGTTTGTGCATGTGCTGTGGTATCTATACAGAAAGTATCCGTTCCCCCAGATCATCCATGTGCTCTTGACAGAATTGAGAGACTCGAGACAACTCACCTGGCTTAAAGGCACTACGCGCGATTGTCCTGCAAGACAATGTCACATGTGTTATTACCCCAGAAGACAGTGTCCCTCGGAGGGTTTTATACTATGCGCGATGATTGCACGAGACAATGTCCTTCGTAAGACTAGCCCATGCCTGATGATCGGTGTAGTAAATTTATATCATCCCGGGCAGAGGACACCCCGGCATCTAGTGTCGCTATGAGGTGTAATAAAATACGGTCTTCCGTATAGCATGTCGGTACACGCGTCCGTCTCGTCTCGTGGTGATGCCTAAAGCTCAAGCATCTGCCTGGACTGACACACGTAAAACATCTGGCATTTTGGCGCCTAGGTATATTTTGGTGCCTGATTACGGTCTGCAGGGTTCGCATCGCCACCACCAACACCATATGGTTCTACGCAGGTCAAGGCAGCAGGAAAAGAGCAACTTAGTGCAACGTCAGAATTCTCCTTGTCGCTCTATCTCGATGCAGCCCAAGAGGCAGTATAATGTACAGGCCCAGGAGCTGTATCCCAGGGTATGAAGGTATCAGCATGGACAGAGAGGAGATAGAGGGGAGATGGTACACATGACCGCCTTTCAACACCGGAACCCAAAAATGCCCAAACAAGCCCGGACCGCTTGAAACCCAAAAAGCTTTTACTTTGTCCTTTATCAACGTCTTACATCACATCATGCCACCCATACCCATTCCTCCTCCCATACCTCCCATCCCAGGAGGTCCAGCAGGCTTATCCTCAGGAGCCTCGACGATGGCAACCTCGGTTGTGCCAAGCAGGGAAGCCACGCCGCTGGCGTCGATAAGACCGGTCCGGACGACCTTGAAGGGGTCCAGGATACCGGCCTTGATCATGTCGACGTACTCGCCCTTGGAACTGTCGAAGCCCTTGTGGAAGTCGCTGCCGTACTCGTCCGTCAGCTTGCCGACCACAACGGAGCCCTCGAGGCCAGCATTCTCGACAATTGTGCGAGCGGGACGAGTGATGGCGTTCTTCACAATGCTGATACCGAGCTGCTGGTCAAAGTTCTGCGACTTGACGTTGCCCAGTGCCTGGCTGGAGGCCTTGAGCAGGGCGGTGCCACCACCGGGCAGGATACCCTCCTCGACGGCGGCGCGGGTGGCGTTCAGGGCATCGACGAACCGGTCCTTCTTCTCGCCGACCTCGACCTCGGAGGAGCCGCCGACCTTGATGACGGCAACACCGCCAGACAGCTTGGCAAGACGCTCCTGGAGCTTCTCCTTCTCATAGTCCGAGGTGGTGGGGTCAGAAACGACGCCGCGGATCTGCTCACATCGCTGCGAGATGGCGTCCTTGGTACCCTCGCCGTTCAGCATGATGGTGTCCTCCTTGGTGATGGTGATGGAGCCGGTAGAGCCGAGCATGTCAGCAGTGGCCTTCTCAAGCTTCACATCGAGCTCGTCCGTGAAGACGGTGCCGTTGGTGAGCACGGCGATGTCGCCGAGGATGGACTTTCGGTTATCGCCGAAGCCGGGGGCCTTGACGGCAGCCACCTGGAGCTGGCCCCGGAGCTTGTTGAGGATGCAGACAGCCAGGGCCTCACCCTCGATGTCCTCGGCGATGATGACGAGAGGTCGGCGGCTCTGGGTGGAGATCTCGAGGGCAGGGATGATATCCTGGACGGCAGAGATCTTCTTCTCGGACAGGAGGATGAGGGGGTTCTCAAACTCAACCTTCTGGGACTTGGTGTCGGTGATGAAGTAGGGGGAGATGAAACCGCGGTCGAATCGCATTCCCTCGGTAACCTCGAGCTCATCGCTCATGGTCTTGCCCTCCTTGACAGTGATGACACCCTCCTTGCCGACCTTCTCCATGGCGTTGGCAATCAGCTTGCCGATGTGTGTATCACCGTTGGCGCTGATTGTGGCAACCTGGGCGATCTCCTCGCTGGTGGTGATGTCCCTCTTGTTCTTCTGCAGGTACTCGACAACAGCCTCGACAGCGGCCTGGGTACCGCGGCGCAGGTCCATGGGGTTGCACCCAGCAGCAACGTTCTTGACGGTCTCGGAGAAGATAGCTCGAGCAAGGACGGTGGCGGTCGTCGTACCGTCGCCGGCGACCTCGTTGGTCTTGGAAGCGACGTCTTGCAGCAGCTTAGCACCGAGATTCTCGAACTTGTCCTGCAGGGAAACGGCCCGGGCAACAGTCACGCCGTCTGGAGATGACACAGTCAGCATTTCTCAGGAATCTTTACGCAAAAGAGGCATTCACAAACCCTTTGTGATCTTAGGCGAGCCATAGCTGGACTCGATCAGGACGTTGCGGCCCTTGGGGCCCAGTGTGGTAGCAACCGCTTTGGCGAGGGTGTCAACGCCGGCCAGGAGAGCGGCGCGGCCCTCGACGCCGAACTTCAGCTCCTATTTTTACCCATGTAAGCTCCGTGGCCGAGATGATGCTGGCGTATCCGCCGGTGTTGTCTCAACACAAGGAGGAAATGCAACGAACCTTGTGGGCAAAGCGCAGCTGTTGTGTGAGAGCACCGCTCGAACGGAATCTGGAGGCTGCCGAGGGCGACAGGACCGAGGCGGCCGTCCGACTTGTCAATGCTCGCTGCATTCTGAAAATCTGAATAGCTGTACGGGACTAAACACAAGAGGACAAAAGAGACTCTACCAGATCGTCGGGAAAGCTGGGAGGGAAGAGGAGAAAGTGGTTGCCAAGGTGCAGATGAAGTCAAATAGTGATGCGGACCTCGAGCTCAAAAAAATTGGAGTTGCCGCCCCGGCGACGAGAAGAGTCGGCACGGGGCAAGCTTTATGCACTAGGCCATGGCTGGTATAAGTCAATGGTTCCACGCCTTTCTGCCCCACAATAGAACCTCCCTCGGCTCTGACTGCCCCATTGCTTAGCAACGCAGCACGGGAGGAGGGAGAAGCTATGCCGTCTAACAAGTCGAAGCTTGTTGACTCGCCATGAGCCTGGCGCAGACACCGTGACATGGATGACGCTCAGAACCACTAGATCAAGTATAGATTCAAGAGAAGAACAAAAAAGAAAAAAAACTACCACAAGTGCGCATTCTGCCACATCGAGGCGTCCAAAATATGTGACCACTGCAGAGTAAACTGCAGAAGAACCGAGGTATTCCCGGCTTCCAACGACACTGGACTCAGTCCTCTTGTGCCCACATCACACAGCTCACACTCGTAGCACCGACTAAGGGGACATCACGGGGAAGCGAAAATAAATCAAAGAGCGTTATCATTCCCCAAGTTGACTCGTTTCGAGATCTCAGGGCCAGTGTCCACCGCAAGGAAATCAACGCCCTAGCTGCCTCTCCGCCCAGATGGCATCGTCAACGCAATTCTTTCCCCGAAGTTCTGTCTGAGTCTGTCCACTCTCCATGAGCCTTTCCCCACGCCTCAGATCCATGCTTCAATTGTGCTTGATGTCGAAGTGCGGCTCCAGGTGGGCATCACTCCAGAAGAAAACATGGTCGTGACGGTGAAGCCAGTGACGCCCATCAGGCGGAGGCATCGCCGTTGTCTGTGATGCACAGTCAGCATGGCCGCACTCGTATCGGGTTGCAACATCAAACGAAGCACTTGGATTTTGTGGTAGAGGTGGCAGGTTGGTTGTAGGATCGGTGAAGGTGTAGAAGCCGTTGGTCGGAGCCGGCAGCATCATGTGGTGCGTTGATGCCACTGGGGCCGTGCTGTCCTCTCTTCGAGACGCCGAGACCAGTAACAGTTCATCGCCATTCTTGCTGTCGTCATCGGCACCGTCGGGTGCCTGTGCGAACGTGCCGGCCACAGGGGCCTCGGGAGGGGGTTTATTCGGGTCATTGGTGGACGAACCGTCAGGATCATTGGACGACTCCAGCTTGATCTCCTCCTTGATGTCAAGCTTGATGTCATCATCATCGACATCGTCTGCTCGGGCAGCCATCTTGCGCTTCTTGCTCGCTGGAGTGGTGCGGTTGCTAGCGGTCTTGCCAGCAGGCGCGGGTGTCTTGGGGGTAGTTGGGCCACTGCCGCCAGAAGCACCGGCAGAGTTGGCACTACCTCCAGTGGACTTGTCGATGCCATGAGCCTTCATGAGACGCTCGTACCGTTTGGCACTGTTCGTCTACCAGTGAGCAATGCCGTGTGTGGCAATAAGGTGGGGTCCAGCACTTACGCAGCGGCCTTGGAGACTATGGCAAGCTCCTCGGCGACTTTGCCAAAATCAACCTGTCAAGAATACTGTTTAGCGACATCGGTGAACGGGGTCTGGAACCGGGTCTCCTGCTGTGAATGGCCTACCTTGCCAGCATTTGTGTGCTTGATGCAAGCGATGAGAAACTTGAACTGCGACTCGGTGTCGATCGGCGCCATGGTAGAAGATGAGCGGAAAGTTTGAGACAGATCTGTTTCGTTGTCAGATGGAAGGAAGCTGCCAGCGTTATACCAAATGGCCGTTGGGTAGTCAGTCGTCTGACAAATGTGCTGAGAAAGTGGAGGAAAGAGAAAGGCGGGATTCGAAACGCCATGGCAAGCTGAGTCACGATGATGAATACGAGACCTCTTACCCTTGATCAACAGGAGTCGGAGCTTGCAGTGTGGGATCTAGTGGCTTGTGAGGTGTCTGGTCAACGTCCCACTTTGGCTTGCTGAAGAAACTGACAGAGGAGGTTAGGTAGGTGGGTGGGTGATGGGTGAGAGACTTGACTGTGGTTACGTGGTCAAGGGGAGACGGTCTTGTGGAATCCGTTCAGTTTGTCTGGGGACAGGGCTTCAAACAGCTAGAACTGCACATGTGAGCAGACACAGTTGAACTCACTTGAGGGTTTGCCGGGGCTGGGGACTTGTCCAGAGGGATCCAGTCGAGACAGATTATTGACCCTGGATTATAAAGATCTGCTCCGGGGATATCCTCTTCTGATATGGGGAGAAGCTGTCTGATGTTGCCTGAAGTTGCCACTGCCATTGACGTTGCATATCCTTCATTTGTCCCCCCTCATTAAGGTTCTTGTAGCTGATCAGGTTAGGAACTGCCCACAGCAGACAGCCTGACGCTGGCCACAGTCTTCATCTTCATTCAAGCCAGACAATCGGCCTGGCCATATTCAACCAGCAGATTAGGAGCACTGTTGCCTTGCAATCTTGTCTCCGAGACAAAGGAAAATGAGAAAGATTCATACCAAAACAATGCTGACGAAATGGGCCAACAGGAGGACTTACCCTGTCCTGCTTGCTTCTTCAACCACATCCCTCACTAGTGTGACACTACGATATCTTGAAAATTGCAAACCGTCACAGCAGAGCCCCATATGGCTTATTTACTATCTACTTTGGTACTAAAACACAGGGGTTTATCTTCGGGAGGCTGCCCTATGGGAGTTTATTCTACTCGGAAAAGGTGGGGGGGCCGGAAGACAGGTCTCATGGGCGTGGGGACACCCAAGCAGAGTTTGTTGCTCTCTAAAGCTTCAACTCTTCAATTGTATCAGAGCAATTTATCTCGGTTAAACGAAGAGGCTAGATGTCGGGTACCAGTAGGGTGGGTTAGTTGCAATTCGGCCTATCCAAAGAGAGCGGACTACCTCAAATATGCCTGGTACAACTGTCCGATCTCAAGTGCTTGATATACTGTCACTGGCGAGCCGCAGTCGGTAGCTCCAAGTAGCTCGGAGTGCGGAGCAACCTCATGGAAATGTTGAGGTCTTCATGCTGATAAAAGCACTTTTAGCATGATGATAGAAAGAAGCAATCTTGATCCATTGTGACATGTCCGGAATGAGCTCGATTGGTATCGGGAGCTAGTGGAGTCAACTTATGAGACGCCCGGCCATTGCCCTCTTTCAATGCCCAATGTTTTCGCCAAGGAAAGCATTCAAATGCCCAAAACCTTCTGCACTACCATCCGGCCAGGTAATGGACCGTCGTTTTGGCTAAGCTAGAGCGCACCGCTCATCGTAGCATCGAGCTCATCCTCTTCCTCATCCTGGTCCTCGGGCTCATTCGTAAGCTTCATTTTCTTTCGATCCTCATCATCATCATTGCCAGTAGTGGCTGTAACAGAAGCAGCAGCCGCAGTCTTCTTGACACGAGGTTTCTTGGCCGAGGAGCTGCCCGCTTTTCCAGAACGCTTGTTGATCTTGGTTGGGGTTTTAGGGCCGCCACCGACAGGGCCGCTGCCCTTTTCGCCAGAGCTCTTGCTGCTTCCGCCGCCGTTGAACTGAGAGCAGAGGCGAGAGTAGGTACTCTTCGCACTGGCGACGTTCTTGTAGCCCGAGTCGATGGCAATCTTCTCCCACTGTGAAGGTGTCCAAATAAGGATTAGGATAAGAAGCAAAGACACACAGGGCGATTCTGTTAGACTGACATTGTACTCCACCTTACCGATGGTATTCTGGGCCATGGCGGCAAGAAGTTTGGTCTGCTTCTCGTTCAGCTGGCCCTTCTTGGGAGTCTCGGTGGACTCGGTCGCGTCAGACATGCTGATGATGTTGAGTGAGCTCGCTCTACTGCTGGCTAGACTGAGTGATCTTTTTATGTACTAGAATGTTAGTTTGGTCATGAGCATAGATGACCCAATATCGCTTAAATATGCTCGCAACTTGTAAACTTACAACAATGTGCTCGATGGGGGACCTCTTGGTCGAGATAGCTCTAAAAGGTGGATGAAGTTGTTTTGAAAGTTACGAGTCCAGGCCAGTTGATGCTTTGAGGTGCTGCTGGTCTAGAATAAAGAGGGGCAAAAGAACAGACGGCCACGCCTGGTCAGTTGGATTCAAAAGCTGCGGTAGACGGCCCTAAAAAAAAAGTAGGCAATAGAATCATGCAAGGAGTACTGCAAACAATTCTGGTCTGGTATTTTTGTCTGATGGTTATTGTTTGAGTAGAAATGCAAAGTACGTGATTCGACGTAATGAGCTCTGCTTGACAGGCACATAGCATCTATCTCCCAACTTCCATAGAATAACCTATCATAGGAGCATCTCCCACTGGACAGCCTCCACAGGACAATCTCCTATTGGGAAGCTTCCTATGGAGCAACTTCCTATGGGATCACTTCTTACAGAACAATGTTTTACTTACTACTGTATCATGGGACTGTATACAGTATAGCTTAATTGTGTATTGAAAACGAGCCCACATATTTGGCTTGATGCATCAATTTGTGACTCATGAAAGTCGTTGTACATGAAATCACAAGCAGGAGCATTGTTAATCGCAGATGAGCCTACGTGAAAGCACTCATTGGCCGAGTTTTTGAAGTATTTGGAATGTCCAGGTCTAATGTTACAAAGCCCTGCAACGAGTTTCGATGACAGGGGCGACTGAAGCCCATTGTGCTTCTCCGTATGTGACCATTCCGTTTTCGCTTTCACTCATATGGAAGCCGACCCTCTTATCCCCCTTCAGCCGCACTTTCCAAGACCCCAACTAGTAGGTTGCTCCACCTCTGGCTTAGCTACGATCGCGAGAGGCAGCTATGGTGACATTGTCGAGATGTTTTCGGTGTTGAGTCCTGTAGATCCCAAGATCGCCGGCCTTAGATCTCGTCGTGCTCACCCCTGGGATGCATCTGTGAGCCGGGGAAATCGCATATGTCAGGGGAGAAGACCTACTCATGCTCGTGCTTGACCTGCATGTCAAGAGCCTCCTCGTCATCCTGCTCGGCAGGCTCGCTCATGGCTGTCATGCGCTGTTTCTTCTTGGGAGTCTCGTCATCGTTGTCGGCGGTAGCCTTTCCGCGCTTCTTGCCTGGCGTGGCAGCCTTCTTGGGGGCTGCGGCGCCCTCCTTCCGCTTGAGCTTCTGCAGGTGCTGACTATCAGAGAAGTTAGTTAAAGTGTTAGAATGAAGGAGCGGCAATTTTGTGAATGAGACTCTGCCGATGACATGGATGTTAAGTCCCTACTCAGGGACGTGATTGTTGTGTGGATCTTCTGAGGGTAGTGTGTTACATTCTGTGAGAAGCAGCCTTCTGAGTGAATCGCTCTCCGAAGTTCTCCTTCAGGATTTCCATAGCCTTGGCTAAGGTGGTGCCTTTCGGCTCATCCGCTGCGATTAGGCAAGCGGCGAAGAGATCACGCTCTGCAGCGGGATCCCACTTGAAGGGAGGGCCCTTGGAAGGGCTAGTCATGATGTTGATGATAATGTCTGTGAAGCTGTCGGAATGGGAATGGAACCGTTGCCAAGGATTATGGTAAGAACACTAAGAGAGTAGTGGGCAACGCTTAGGAGTGGAGTAGTAGGATGAAAGGTGAGACCTTAGAAGAGCTGTGATGCGATGTTACGTAGGTAGGAGGATAGACGAACGACTGAGAAGTAGAGGGTTGTTGAGTGGATGGCAGGTAGGAATGCAGAATGGGAAGAGAGTTAGAGGTGGGAAGGCTCGCGACCACATACTAACATGCACCTTCGGTGAACTGCCAGGCTCCCATGGCTTTCGCTTTGGTAGCGATCTGCAGGATGTCCTGCTTTGACGGGTTGAGGTGATTGACAGCCGCAGCCAGCAGGTCCTTGACCAGAGCAGGGTCATCCCAGTTCTGGGAAGTACGGTTGTTCTGTGGACCCATTCTCAAAGGTTTGGTGTTGCTAGGGAGAAACGGGGAGGTGGAGGATGAAAGTCAGAATGCAGAGATATGTTGATGTTCGAGATTTAAGTGGTCGAGATTAAGAATGAGAAGGGACTGGGAAAGAGAAGGGACTGGGAAAGAAAAGAGACTGGGAAAGGGACTGGGAAAAGCATCAGGTAAGAGTGGCAGCTTTGCTGGACCTAAGCTGTAACAGACATACCGAATCTTGTCCCAAGACATGGTATCGTAGCCACGCTCCTGCATGAAGGCGACGGCTTCCTCCTTTTCTGAGGTGCTCATATCTGAGAGGATGGATGTAGTGGTGATAAGTGCGACCAACAGATCGCTCAGTGTGGCATTATCCCAAGTCTTTGACTGAGACATCCTGCCAAGTCGATGGGTTGTGGTGTGGATATAGGAGAAGGAACTCGAGAGAGACGTGAGTGTATTTGTGGATTGTGGGCAGGAAAAAATGGCAGAAAAATGACAGAAAAAATGGCAGTGTGAGGATAGCCACTTGGCAAAACTGGCAGGGCGGCTTACCGGATGCCCTCCCAAGTCGCGTCTGTGTGGCCGCGACTGTGCATAAACGCAACGATACCCTCGCGGTCTGCGGTTGGTATCTGGGTCAAAGGCGGCGAGAAAGCGAGCACGGCCTGGAAAAGGTCGGCATCGGCATCAGCATTCCAAGCCACACCCATCTTTGCTTTGTGATTCGTGGTCTGGGTCGTTGCCTTAGTCTGGGTCGTGGTGTGTTGCTAGGATGTTGACGCGTTGTAAACAGAGATAAGAAAGGATAGAAAGTAATGGGGATGGGGAACAATGTGGCAGATAGAAATGTAGAAAGACGCAGGTAGACATGATGCCCACTGGGCAGGTCTTCTTCTATAAAAGTAATGCCTTACCGAATCGCGTTCCACTTGAGATTGGCATAGCCTCTCTGCTGCATTCCCTCCACAACAGCGTCCTTGTCCTCTTGGGACAGCGACTGGCGGGACGACAACACGAAGTAAATCTCCTCAAGCAGGTCTCGCTCACGGGCGGCATCCCACGTGGTAGGCATTTTGAGGTTGGGGCTGGTCGTACTGGTGGGGATTGTCGCTTGGGGTGGGGACGGTGTGCCGTTGCTTGTCGTTTCTTTTTTTTTTCCCCCTTTCCGAGAGATGCTGAAGAGGAAATGGACAGCGCAAGGTGGAGGGGGGTGTTTGGCTTGCTCTGAATGTGGCACGAGGTGGCAGGGAGAGGAGGGTTGGTGCTCTGCCTCTGAGCGATGAGATAAAGGAAATAGGTGCACATTACCGGATGCCCTCCCTGGAGAACTGCTGGCCCCGTCCTGCCATATTCTCAACCATAAGATCTAGGTGAGCCCGCCACTTCGTATCAGATGAATCCATAACATCCAAGAGGGTACCAATGAGGGCACGGTGAGCCTCCTCGTTCCATTTAGTGTTCGTGCTCTTTGGACTGCTAAGGCTGCCACTGACAGCGGCGACAGCAGCCGCCTCGGAGGAGGCTCCAGCCATGATGAGGGTTATGTTGCCTTAAGAAAGGGTAAGCTCGAGAGACAGGAACGATCCTTATGTTGCAGTTGAGTGTGCACGGCAGCAAGATATCGTGAGCCTGGTGGTTGGTAGCAGGCCTGGGAAGATCGGGGCAGTCAGAGCTTAGACGGGATCTCAAGCTGCCTGAAAATGGCCAGCAGGCCCTGGATGAATCACCGTTACCTTGCCAGAACTCATGGCTCTAGATGACTGGAATAGAACCAGTTTTGGCTGTTTGATCATAGGTAGTCCCGTCACAAGCAGAGGCGACTAACCATGCACTTGGGGCAAAATACAAAATCACTTGCTCATAGCAGTATACAGCGATGGCATCCTTCAATGGCACAAACAGATTACAAGAGTCGCTAGGACGCGAGAAGAGGAAGAAATAAGATTATGTAACTTAGAAGTGGATTGCGTCTGTTTCATCCGAGTCTTCCCCTAGGACCCAGGACAGTCTCTTTCTCCCAGGTAACGGATCCCAATCCCTAAGCCAGACCGGATCCATAGAGCTTGGCGGCACTGGCCACACCAAAGCGGAGGACATTTCAAGCAACAAAGAAAGACCAAAACACCAAAGTAAGCATGAAATAACACACCACCATAACACCGAAGCAACGCCAGTAAGCTCAACGCTGGGTGGCCCGGACCGGGTGTGGCTAAGACTGGACACCCCTCTGTTTGCGTCCTTGTCATCGTCGTCAGGCCTCTCCGTAGAAACTTCCATACTGTCAGCAAGAGTTTCGAGGGGGGCACCGGGGGCGCACGGGGCCAGGAGTGTGCTTACTCTGGGTTGTAGTGATCAACGCCCGGGCTGGTGTGAGCGGCCAGGGCGCTCAGGATGGCTTCATCGTTGAGGGCAGGGTCGTGGTTCTCTTCGAGCTTGGGACGCTTGGCAGCATGCTCATCAGGCTCCTCGCTTGCACCCTCGAAGGACACGCCCTCTGGCTGCAGGACCATGGGCTGCGGCGGCTGGGCCGGCTGCTGCGGAGGCGGGATCGGGGCCTGGGCTTGTGTCGGGGCGGCATCCATCATGGGGGTTGGTGCAGGGCCAACGCTGGGGTCCAAAGGCGGCTGTGGTTGCATAGATTGTTCTAGGTCCAGTGCCTGTGCCTGTGGCGGTTGCTGCTGCTGCTGCTGGATCTGGGTTTGCGAAGGCGAGGGGCTGGCGCTATCAGCCCCTTGACCATCTGCATTGGCACCGCCAACAGACTTCCTGGGCCGGCCCCGTCCCGGACCCGGCCGTCTAGTGATGGGGTTAAGGGTAGGGTCGATCTTCCGGGGGTTGTCACCCAACGCGCCGTTCGCCTCAGCCTTTTGCTGTGCTCGGCGGAGACCTTGGAAGTGTTGGCTAGACCGGGCGTCAGCCATGTTCTCGAGAGCAGATGGAGGACCGCAGGGACGGATTGTCGGCTGTCCATGAGAGACGACCTATTGAAGGGGAGGACTGGGGTGACAAGATCTTTGCATGTTCGCTGTTTGGAGTTGTAGACGTCTGAGCGAGGACGGGGAACTTGAGGGGAAGTGTGGATGGGACAAGAAAAGGCATGGCATAGCGAGGCTGGATGGCTGTAGAATCAAGCTTACCGGCATCCCTCATTGGTGAAACCATATCCGAGAGACCGCATGTGGTTCCCGATGGTTGTCCATTCTGAGCCGCTTATGACACCAATGTTCTTAACAGACAGTATGGTGAAGAACAGATCCTTGTCGGCTTCTGGAGGGACACAATATCAGCGGGACGCCTGACAGTGCTGGAGGCGGCGACGGCGACGGCGACGGCAGGAGTGGTAGATCTCATGTTCACATGACGACAAAGAAAAAGAGCAGCGGCGGCGGCGGCGGCAGCAACTAAAACAGTAACAACATGGTCTAGGCTACAGGGGCGTCGGGTTGCCGGCTGGGACAACAGCTAGAAGGGGAACAGAGGGAAGAAACACAAGGAATGACAGGATTGAGCAGGCAGAAAAGGTACTGACTGTCGCCCCAGTTTTTGCTGTTCATCCTCGCGGGGTCCAGGAAAACAGGCGCGGGCCTAAGTGCGAATAGCCTCAAAAGGCGTGGACGAATATGAAGCGATGGATGGTGTACGAACGGATCTGATTGATCTGATTGACCGGATCGAGATGGGTAATAATTGTTAGACCGGTACCTGGAGGGCTTTGGCAGAGGGAGGGGAGAAACGACTTGTTGATAGCTGGCTATCTGGGGCGCTTTGCGAGCGGAGGGAGGAGCTTGGTCAGAAATGCGAGGGGAGCTGCCAGCCAGTCACAACGGAGGGGGGGAGCTGGGAGCTGGGGAACGGGGGGAGGGGGCCGACAAGTGACCCGTGCTCGAACCAAGAGGACCCGACCACCCAGCCACTCACACCCCGAGCCGTCTGTCTAGCCGGCATCACGTGGACTCGCGAGCCATCTCGCGTTTGGGCAGCCCGCACTGTCCTGGGGGGCCAAGCCCCGCTTTCCAACTTTGCCAGGTCGGACGCGTATTCGGCACACGTCTCCGGCCAATGGAGACGTCAGTCCCGGCGCAAGCCCCAGACAAAGTTCCCAGACACAGGCTCCAGTGTCTTGCGTCTCCCTGCCAAAGCAGAGTCATCCATGAGTCGCCTGGTCCTATGACAAGCAGCAGCCCTGCCGTGCTCATCTCCCACCTGCACAGCTCTGCAACCTCCCCGCCCTGCCCGCCCGCCCCCATCCGCATTCGTCGCCGCCGTCCCAACGCCATCCATCATCAACCAAATGTGCCAACCTTGGCTTGGCCTTACTCAGGCCTGAAATTTGGTCACACAAGGCGGGCAATTGGCCAGCATCAGAGTCTTTGCCACCCGCGCACGTATCACACATCAGGTCTGGAATAGGATCGCCCATCGGTTCGCATCCTCACGGCTGCGATTCGCCAATCCAACAAGAATTTAAAAAAAAAGATTGGCCCTCTTGGCCGATCTAGAACCGGGTGGCAGCGTAGGCACAAAAAGTAAACCATGGACCCGGCCGTTCCTGACCGGGTTTGGCGTGTGTGTGGTGCACCGGGGAAGTGACGCTCTCCGACGCGCATTGCATCGTGTTCCAATTAAGATCCCTGAACTGACAAACGACCCTGTCTCGGCCTGTTTGCAATGGCTATGACTCACTGTTGCGTCGATCCTGGCCCGCTACACCTCCCGGTCCCATCCTGCCAGCCCTGCCTGCGTCGCCTTCCCTAGCCCCGTTCTCTTGCACTCGTTCTCGTCGGTCCAGCCTCGACGTTGGAGGCTGCCTTCGACGCGGGCAGCCGTCGTGTTCCTCGAAGGAGCGTCGGAGGGGCAGATGACCCTGCCGACCAGATCAAACGATAATTCCCTCATTCCTCCAATCACTCCCAGGGACAGTCTATCGGCGGCCAATGTCTTGTGCTACTGTGCTCTCGAGCGACACACGGCAAGGGTAGGGACAGGGGTGAGGCTGGAATGTCAGACGCACGATGCAACCTGTTCAGGATACCACTTTACGCGAGTGTTCCGCGAGATCACGTTTTACCCACACCACCCTCGTGTTGGAGCCTTGATTTGTTGGGTTTTCTAGCTGACCAGGCAACCACAGGCATCCTTCTCGCGGATGACTTTGCGGATGGAGACAAGCCCAGACAAAAAGCAAGAAGCCCCCGGGCAAGATGAGCCCAGTGCCCCTTCTCGCTCCTTTGCTTCCTGGCTTTATCAGCCCTTCTGCCCGGACAAGAGCAAACAGTTTTTCATGCAGACTTGTTCCCTTTTGGTCATGGTCAAGATCTTTTAGAGCATCTCCTTGGCCGATCATCAGCACATTGTTGCTGAGAGCCCATGTGCTCAGCCCGGCTCACTGCCCGTTGCATCCAGCCTAGGTGTTCTGGCTATCAGGGGGTTGATAGCCCTGAGCAGCCATTTGACCTCAACTCATACCGCCTAGGCACACTATCAACCCATCCCTAAATGGTACATGTTGGCCTTGTCTGGTAGCCCAGACTTATAAAATCACACTCTAAGCCTTGCCTCACTGATCTTCACACACCCACCAAGTGACTCACCCCACACCCTACAGCTCGAACCTTTTGCACTATTCAAACTGTGTGAGATCCCGGGCAGGTAGCCATCCCAGCGGACCTAAAAGTACGCCGTGAAGCTCAAATTGGAACAGCCGCGCCCCCCTCCTCTCGCCCCCCTCCTCTGCTGTGGGCAAGACCTCTCGTCCTCCTTTACTTGGCCCTTCAACGGACTTGCCCCAGCACTTGCCGTTGGCATTGTCATCATGTCTTCCAACAATGATAATGTCATGGCTCGGTTCCTCTTCGCCATACTGCAGCAGAAGAACCTGAAAGATGTAAGGGCACCTCGGAAGACTTGGGCTTGACCTCCAAGGCGCACGCCGCTGACCTTTTAGATTGACTGGAACGCCGTTGCCCATAACCCGATACTGGCCCAGGAGATCACAAACGGTCATGCTGCTCGCATGAGGTACTCTCGATTTCGTAATTCTTTGTTGAATATCGAACCTCAGCGAAGGAATCGGGCCGGCGCCAGCAAGTCGAAGATCACCAAGTCCAAGAAGGAAACCAAAGCGAAGAAGGAGAACGAACAGCCCATCAAGAATGACCCGAGCACACGACCAGATACCCAAGAGGAAGATTCAAGGGCACCGTTACCAAAGATTAAGGACGAAACCCGGGTCAAGAGGGAACTCCAACAGACGCCCTCCGAGGCCTGCGTCGCTCAAGCCGACGTGCCACCCAACTCCCTTCCCGACACCCAGATGCAATTCCACAACAGGCTCCTGACGCCTTGTAGTGACAGCGATCTCTTCGCCATGTCTCACGGATACGCCACCAGCCCCGCGAGCGACGTGCTCCGCCACGATACAGCCCAGTACGACTACACTGGGGCAGCTGCTCACTGCGGCCACGAATCGGCGTCCTGGCAGCCAAGCCCGTCCTACTCGCCCTTTGCAATGCCGTCGTACGAAATGGATACCTACAGTGCCCCTGCTTCTGCCTTCTGTGATCACCAGCACATCACTCACCCAGAAGGTTTTGGTATTGCCCCCAGTGCCATGATGGCACCCGATCAGCCTCCAGCTCTTGTGAAGCACGAGGAGTGGGACAGCCGTTTCCACTGAGCAAACGGCCTTTGTCTCGTCCGCCTGGATCTCAACCAGGCATGCATCGATAAATACCGGGAGGATTCCTCGCCCAAAATGAGCGTTGGCCGCCACAGTGCCAGTCTGTTTCTTGGGAGGGGCTGAGTCGATTTGTCTAATTTGTACGGTGAACTTGTGCTCTGGAAAGCTACGCGTCTAAATTTTCGTCTCGAGGTTTCGGAAGTTGATAGAATGTACTACTCACACTGCTCTTTTATGTCGGAATGCTTTATGACAGGCCTGCGTGGCCAGATTTCTTCCTCCTTGCTGATTGAAACACGGTTTCTAGACCATGCAGCCAACTTGCTGGAAAAAGGGGACGTCAATTTTCAGCACGCAGCGACGCACATTTAATTGGTGTAGATCCAAACATTGGTTTCTTGCGTCCTTTCGGTGACGGCTCTTCTCCTCCGTCTTTCTCACTGCCCACCAAGCTGAACCTTGTTCCGCTTCACCAGGTGCCCTCGTCTCCGCTCTCAGCATTCTAATGTGCCTGTTTGTGAGCACCAGGCAACAAGGAGGCACATGAAGTTGTGCTTCAGGCTGGCCCACGATTATGTATGCAGATGTTGTAGAGGTACGGAGTCTTTGCAGCCCGCAAAACCCATTCGTAATGGTTATAGGTCCTCGTCAAGGAAGATACCCTATGCTACTCTGTGGGAGATGTCTCGTCGGGGAATCAATGCTCGAGATCACAGTATGAGAAGTTCAATGCAAGGCGGAAGAGCACTTTGAAGAAATTGCTCTCGTGTTTGCCTTCTAGTGTTTTCCGGATGTCAACTTAGTCAAGGTTGATTTATAAGAAATCTTCCTCCATGAACTCGTTTACTAGGAGACAATTCCTTGGACGATTGCTCTTTAGGCCATTCAATAGGCCGTGGGTCCAAATGAGGATATCGTCTCAATAGTGCAGCTGCGAGACAGGCAAAGGTGGCCACAGCTTTCATTGAACTTATCCTGTCCTGTCTGCCGTAATGTTGCGACCAGTAATTCCCGTGCCCTTCAACCGGAACGCCTGGCTGTCCACAAGCCCCCAAAAAAACAAGAAAAAGAACACATCTAAGAGACATTCTTGCCATCTAGACGACGACCGACCTCGGGCGTTTTCGCGACTGGTGGCTTGTCTTCAGCCTCAGCCTTCTTCTTGACGCCGCCCCTCAGCGTCTGTCCCTGACCTGCGAAGTGGGGCTTCTGTGCGCCCTCATTCTCTCTCTCCTTCTGCTCCTTAGACTTGTACGGCGTGATTTCATATCCAAGAAACAACTTGTTCGGGGGCAAGCGAAGCGGCAGCGGTCCGTTCGTGCGTCTGCGGGGTGCGCCAGTGTCCTTGTCTGCCGGAATGCCCTGAACAGGTGTGGCTGGCTTTGGTGTAGGGGCCTTTCCGCCCTTCTTAGCACCAATACGATTGCCCTCGCCATGGAAATTGGTCGCCTGCGCCGCGGCGGAAGAGGGCGCAATAGCATCGTAGTTGATGGCCTGAGCCATGGTACCCTGGTTGTGCAGCAATCCTCCAGCCGGCAGGCCACGGGTACTCCTCGGCGTGCTGGTGCCGCTTCCTGAGGGCTTTGTTGGCTCCACGTATCCCACTGGAGGGGCAAACTCGACCGAAACGTCCGTTTCGATCATGCAGACTCCCATCTTCTCCGTTTCGGGTTTCACATCCAGTACTGCCACGTCGTAGACCGTATCGTTGTACTCGAAGTTGAAGACATCGCCCTTGGTGACGGCAGCGAAGTTCCGAAAGGCACGCTCGAGGACGGCTTTGGGATCGCTGATGTCGAGGAAGTTGACAGACTGCGGCTGGAGCTTAACCAGCCTGGCGAGCTCTAGAGAAGTTGTCTTGATTTGAATCATGTCGCCGACGTCGAGGAGTAGTGTTTGCATCATCCACTGCGGAAGGTAGGCTCTTCCCTCCTCGGCGACGAACTCCAGCACACCGGCATGAGAGTGCCTCTCCTTCTCCCCATTGATGAGTTCCATAAGCAAGGGCCACTGCACGTGGAGCTTGGACACCTTGTCGAGTGCTGACGGCGGCAGCAGGATTTTGGAGCCATAGTTCAGCTCAGTGCGCTCGGGGCCGGGATGCATCACCATGGGGTAGCAGCGGTAGTACTCGTCGAATCGTTGAGTGACAGGCCGGCGCATCGACCGCGCAATGTTGAGGAAGTCTTGGGGGTTGGCCGGATCCATCCCGCCGTATCCAGGTGCAAACTGCAAGTTGGAAGGGCAAAGTGTCAGCGTTGAAGATCTGGTTCCGCAGAGCCACAAGTTTGGGCCCCTTGAGAAGCGTGGCAGAGAGGAAAAGTGAGAGCACTCGGTGTTGATTCGCACAGGGGCAGTTACTTACCATGTTCAGGTGCTTCGTGTCAGAAGAAAGAGCCTTTGTGATCGGCTCCGGACCCGAGAAAGAAAAATTATCAGATCTGGAGGTCTGGGGTCTGACTGATAGGAGACGGAGTGCAAGGGCCCAGAAGGGGAGGAGTAGGTGCTTGCTCAGAGACGTGGGGGAAGCTTTGGGCTTGAAGCGATCGGACGTTGAAGTTGTTAAGTATGACGGGCAGCGGCAGGCAGGCAGCCTGAATGACGACAGTAGTTGACTTGCCCCAAATCCCCCAGAATCCCCACAACTCAAGATTAGATAAGCTCGAACAAAGCAGCCCAGCAGCGGAGCCAAATAGTCTAATGCAAGTACCTAGGTAGGTGCCTAGGTAGCTAGCACTGTACTGGTGTGGGTGTGAAGCACTGAGAAGAAATGAGTCAAGATGCCTAACACGCGGTAGCGTTTGTCCCAAGAGAGATTGACGTGCTGGAAGACGAACCTCATCTGAAAATCATTCTTTGAGATTACAGACTTATGTTCAGGATTTCCATCGATGCTGTTAAGAAGCCATTTGCAGCCTCCCCACGCCCGCTTTGCGCAACCAAAAAAAAATCAAAAAATCAAACAGACTAAAGTTCAGGGTATCTCTAGTAGTGCTCCAGTGACCCAGGTCAATCTTTCAGAAAGCCTCTAAAGCAAGCCCAGGTTTGTGGCCAGAACCCACACCTTAACTCGTACCGTCACGCACCTCAAATTCCGTTGGTACATCTCCGAAGACGCCGAGATACAAGAAACAGGAATATCAAAACTCTCGTACCGGGCATTATGAGTGAACGTAGCCATTGCCGTAGCCGTTCACGCCGTTCTGGCCCTCAATTCTTAGCCGCTTGTCTTGAGGCCCAGCAAACTTCTCCTCCGCACCCAGTCCTCGTTTAGGTGCCTTTGCGATGTCGTCGCAGACTGATTGCATCTTCAGCGACAGGTTCTTGCGCTGCTCTCCATCCTCTTGAATGACTCTTTCAACGTCTGATAGCCTCTCCTGGAAGTGCCGTATTTCAGGCACGAGCTGGGCAGGCTGGAGTCTACTGAGCTGCTCCAGGATGGCATGGGCCATCTGGGTAGTGTTCATGTTGTTCCACTGGCTACTCAGGCTTTCGACCATCGTCTCTAGCGCTCCATAACGCCGGTCTGCCTGGCTTCCGAGATTGGCCAGGCTATCTTGCCAAGCGGTCATACTTCTTTGCATCTCAGCCACACCGTCCTGTAAAGCATCGAGCTTCGAGTCTATGGCGGCAGCCTTGGACTCAGCATCCGTCAAGCGGGATTCCGCGGATGCCACGCCAGACGCGACAGCTTCAAGGTCCGAGGCGAGGCTCGTGTTGGTTTGGGGTGTCGGCGTCGACGCAGGACCGCTGGCCGGCTCTACGGCGACGACATTCGCGGCTGATGCGGTATCCTGCAGGCTCTTGAGAGAATCCTGCAAGTTTTTTATTTGTTTCGTTTGTTCGTCCATCTTTGTACCGCAAAACTTCAGGACCCTGTCAGACCATGCCCTGAAACTCGCGGGAAGATCCGCAGGTATCTTCTCAGTTACCCTAGCCAGGGACTCAGCCATAGATTGCTTGAAATCTTCAATGAGCAGATCCTGAGCCACAACCTGACTCTTCAGCGCAGTGTAGTCTGTCATGGCCTCATCGAGACACTCGACGTCGATATTTGCCAACAGATTTTCGTGTTTCTTCACATCCGTGTTCAAGGCCACAATCCGTTCAGCGTGGCTGGTTGATGTGTCCCTCAGGACGCCGATTTCTCGACTCAGCTCCCCGCAGCTCTGCCTTAGGCCTGCCATTTCCTGCAGCAAAGTCTCGTCCTGTGCCACGTTTGGCTTGTTATCCTCCGCCTTGGCCGCCTCGAGTTTCAACGCATCCTCGAGTCTGCTGAGGTCGGCCCTGAGCGAGCCCATCTGTTCATTGGCATGTTCTCGTAATGCTTCGGCCGGCTCGAACGTGCTCATGCGCCGGGTCAGATTTGCGATTTCGGACGTCAAGGAGTCCAATTGCGCCCTCAGCTGTTCGTTCTCCTTCGCCGAATCTGCACGCAGTTTCTCCCTCTCCCTGTAACTGGCCAATTCCGAGGCCTGTTTCTCTTGGATTTCCTTGAGGGAAGCAACCTCCTTCTTCCATGTCTCCTCGATGTCAGCCTGTCGCTGCTCTAGCTTCTTGAGCCGCTCGTCTTGCGCGGACTGCGGTGATGGGGTGATAGGACCCAGCTCCCCTTTGCAACTCTCCAGAATCTGGCGGATCTTGATCTCGTCGATAGGGAAGGCCCTCAAGAGCGTCTGGGCATACTTGTCGAAAGCGACAGCCATCTTTTGGGATACGCTGGCGAGATCCTTGTCAATGGCTGCTAGAGTCTGTTTGTGGTGATTCTGGCTGCTTTGAAACAGATCATGTACAGCTGGGAACTGCACGGGCTTCGAAATCTGACATTCGTATTCTTGTTTCCTCTTGTGATATGCCTTGAGCTCGGCGTCCCTCTTGAGAGAGAGCTGGGTCTTCTGGGCCATGAGGTCGGTGACCTGGTGGAGCACCTTTGACAGGTCGGCCGAGGCCTTGTCCGGGTCCATCTTAGGAGGCTGATTCTGCGGAGGGTGAGGTGTGTGGGCCATGTTGAATTCGCGGTCTTGATTTCTGTCGCGGTCGCGGTCGCGTTCGTTCCTCCGATCGCGATCACGGGGATCGCGTTCGTGGTAGCGGTCTCGATCCCGTTCTCGGTCACGGTCCTTGGGATAATCCCCTGATGCAGTGCGGGTAGGGCCTGGTCTGGGAAAGCGATCGCGGGAGCGGGAACGATTTCGCCGGTAGGGGGCAAACGGGGGGTTGAAGTCCCGTGAAGAAGCCATGCCGATGGGTGCGGTGCGGTGCGGTGCGGTGCGGTGCGGTATTGGCACCTGCTCAAACAGCTGGACGGTTCAGAGACATATGTCGTCAAGGAGGGTCAGGTTGGGAAGGAGCGAGTGCTCTGCTTCAATTGAAGAGGGGCTGGCTGGGGCAACGCTAGGTTGACGGGGCAGGTACGTGGTGTGGTAGAATTGGATGCGCCTCCCACCGTTCTCTTAGCAGGCGCCCTTTCCATACATACAGACATAAGTGATATATGTATGGATGGGGAATTGCGTACTGCCAGGGCACAAGTACATGTGTGCCTACGAGGTAGGTAAGAGCACAATTCACGAGTGCTGCATCGGAGGAGGCTGTGCACTGCTGTTTGGAGTGTTTGGAGTGTCTGGAGTGTCTGGAGTGTCCGAGTTCCCCGCCAAACTACCTAATTAACAAGCTAGGATTTCATGTGTTGGTGTAACTCCAGCAGTCGAGCGGGCTGGCTGGCTCAATGTGCGGCAAGGGGGTCTCGCGCTGAGCAGGCGCGTAAAGTACTTTTGGATTCCCTCTCATTTTTTTTTTTTTCCTCCTTCGGTTGGTAGGTTGTGTACCCACTGTGATGTGATGCTTTTCCTCAGTCTGTGCCCACCTGCCCGTCGAGTGGATCGGGGATAGTCCTAATTGACCTATGTTCCCGCGTGGTAACTCAGGACTGCTAATAAACATGGGTCACCCAGCGGGAGTGAAGCCCGCCAACACAGTAAACGTTAACTGTTAAGCTCAGCCGGAAAGTGACTACTGCCAGGACTGCCCGGGATCCCTGCCATGTACCTCGGACCGTAATTGTCCTCCACATAGCTGCAGGGCTGTTAGCTTGCTAGTGTGGAGCAAAACGGGAGCAGCACTTTCTGACCGTCCATCCTTCTCCGTATCTGACCTTTGTAGAAAAGCTACCATCTGGGAAGAGGCACACCTCTGCACGTCGCGCAAACAACCATAGCCGCTCGTTTTGTGTCTCCGTCGCGACCCACCTCATTCAACCGCCTCGAAGCAAGCCGAGACCATGGCTGCGGTATGTATCCAGCATGCTTGGCCCCAATCCCCTCCTCGTCGTCCAGCCTTCTAACGCCGCCGTTCGCACCCAGCCCGTCGTCACAGTCTCCGAGAGCAAGGAGCTCCGGGGCATCAATCTGATTGCCGCACACTCCCATGTCCGCGGCCTCGGCGTCGATGCAGACACCTTGGAACCTCGTGCCGCCTCCCAGGGCCTCGTTGGCCAGCAGAAGGCTCGCAAGGCCGCCGCCGTCATACTCGAGATGATCAAGCAGGGCAAGATTGCCGGTCGCGCCTGTCTGATCGCGGGCCCACCAAGGTAAGCCGGCGTGGACATGGATTTGGCTCGTTTCTCTTGCGCTCCGCTGACGCGCACTGCCTCATGGCCAGCACAGGAAAGACGGCCATCGCCATGGCCATGGCCCAGTCCCTCGGTTCCGACGTGCCCTTCACATCGCTCTCGTCTTCCGAGATCTTCTCCCTCGAGATGTCCAAGACCGAAGCCCTCACCCAGGCCTTCCGGAAATCCATCGGCGTGCGCATCAAGGAGGAGAGCGAGATAATGGAAGGCGAAGTTGTCGAGATCCAGATCGACAGGAGTGTCACCGGCGGTGCCAAGCAGGGAAAGCTGACCATCAAGACCACCGACATGGAGGCCATCTACGACATGGGTGCCAAGATGATCGACGCCATGACAAAGGAGCGGGTCATGGCCGGCGACATTATCTCGATAGACAAGTCATCCGGAAAGATAACCAAGCTCGGCCGTTCCTATGCGCGGTCACGCGACTACGATGCAATGGGCGTCGACACAAAGTTCCTACAGTGCCCTGATGGTGAACTCCAGAAGCGCAAGGAGGTCGTCCATACTGTCACCCTGCACGAGATTGATGTCATCAACTCGAGGACGCAAGGCTTCCTGGCCCTTTTCTCCGGAGACACGGGCGAGATCCGCAGCGAGATCAGAGACCAGATCAATACCAAGGTTGGCGAGTGGAAAGAGGAGGGCAAGGCCGAGATCGTACCCGGCGTGCTGTTCATCGACGAGGTCCACATGCTCGACATCGAGTGCTTCTCGTACATCAATCGCGCCTTGGAGGACGACCTGGCTCCTATTGTTATCATGGCTAGCAATCGCGGCCAGTCGCGGATCCGGGGCACTGATTACAAGAGCCCTCATGGACTGCCGCTGGACTTTCTCGATCGTGTGTCAATCATCCAAACGCAGCCATACAGCGGGGACGAGATTAAGCAGATCATCTCCATCCGTGCCACGGAGGAGGAGGTCGACTTGTCTCCCGATGCCCTGGCACTGTTGGCTAAGATCGGCCAGGAGGCTGGCCTGCGGTATGCCAGCAACCTCATCACAACGTCCCAGCTGGTCGCTGCGAAGCGACGACAAAAGCAGGTCAGCGTGGATGACGTGCAGCGAAGCTTCAAGCTCTTTTACGATTCTTCGAGAAGTGTCAGCTTCGTGGCGGCCTCTGAGAAGCGGCTCATCGGCAACGATGGCGCGGTGGATTTCTCCATCGCCAATGGCAACGGGGAGAGCATGGATACGAGCTGAGGGGGTTTCATAATGGAACTGGATGAAGGCGTTCCGGTCGTAGAAAAATGTCACGATGACACGAAGGGGAAATTTGCGTTTAGATGCTTTGTGTGGAGATTTGGGCGGCGTCATATGGATATCCAAAACATCCCTGCTGGTTGGAAGAGCTTCATCAAACTCGGTCCATCTCCACGGCCCAAAGCACATTGAATTATGGGCGCCCGTGCTAGCTCGTCTCGCGGTGAGATCCCAGTCCAATATGGAAGAGACTCCGAGGCAGGACAAAAGCGACCTGATCAGCGGCCGGAGGCGGTATCCGCTTAAAGACGATGTGACTACTCCAGCGTAGGCCGCCCTCCATTTAGCCGCGGAGGTTATGTGGGAGTCCACGAAGGGCCACCTCCCTATCTGCCGGATTCATAGTAGACTATCTTAATATTCTGACCATCAATATCTGTGTGTCCACGATGGGCGTACTTAAATGTGTTTGGCTGCTCAGGCTTTGACTTGCTCCGTGTCTCTGTGCCTTGACACTTACTTGCTTGTGACTCTGCACCTATCCCTAACAAAACATCATGATGTTTCTGAAGGCCATCATTGCCGGGTTGCTGGCCGCCCCGACGGCTTTGGCCGCCCAGCTCACCAAGGTCAACTATCCCAACGATGCCAGCTCAAAGGTAGATATGTAAGCGTATCAATGGGAGGGGGCTGCACCGATGGCCAACACCCAAGTCCAAGTTTCTCAGCGTGCCCCAATTGACTCGCGGCAGGTATATTTATGTCCCCGACAAGGTCGTTGCCAACCCACCCCTCGTCGTCGTCATCCATTCGTGCCAGTCCTCGGCGCAAGCCTACTTCCAGAACAGCCTCATTCCCTGGCACCGCGGCTCCGATAACAAGGGCTATGTCACCGTGTGGCCGAGTGTAAGCACAACTCTCGTCCCTACACTGATGTCCCATTTTTTCTTGTTTTTAGAATGCTACAGAATGCAAAGCTTTGGGCTCCATAGTAGGTAACTACATGCACGAAGCTCCTGTGGAACATATCTTATAATGTGGCCGCTTGGCCCCTACATCTCGGCCTCCTGCTTCTCAGCCTCCTCCATCTCGACCCCCTACCTCTTGGCCTCCTACCTCTTAAATCCTGCCTCTAATTTCTCTTCTCTGAACATTCCATCTTTTAACCTATCATATCCTAACCCGCGGTATAGAGCCCTCATAGCGGAAGTGAGTACTAATATTGTCCTGTCACGGGTCCCTGTCTTCTATGTCTGAAGTATGCCAGACTACAACACGTCAGGATCCTTGGCAGACTAACATCGTCCTTAGCTTGCTGGGACGTCTCTAGCAGAGCGACCTTGACACATGGAGGTGGAGGTGATACCCAGGCTATATCTAACATGATCAAATATGCCATCTCGCAGTACAAGGTGGATGCCAGTAGGGTGTTCGTGACGGGAGGAAGTTCTGGAGGTAAGCATCGAAGCCCCGTTCCGCCCCCATCTCCGAAACGCCTCAGCCCTGGCTGTCGATACCGATACCAGTAGCCCATTTTGGCTAATTTACCGCCATAATATACAGCAATGATGTCAAATGTCCTAGCTGCCACATACCCCGAACAGATACAGGCCCTCTCGCTATACTCGGGTGTGCCAGCTGGCTGCTTCTTGTCATCCTCTGGGGGCGTGGACCAGTGGAACTCCTCTTGTGCATCAGGCCAGGTGAGCGCCTCGGCAGATGCTTGGGGCAATATTGCACGCAATATGTACCCCGGGTATAATGGGACACGGCCGAGAATGCAGATTTGGCATGGTTCTGCAGACTCAACGCTGAACCCACAAAACTACAAGGAGGAAATCAAGGTACGGAAGACCCCAAATCAGGAGCCGCGCTTCCATATTGCCCAGCTAGGGCAAGACAGCCTCCGCGAAAGCCAAAAAAAAAATTTTTAAAAAAAATAGCACTGCGCTCTCTCCGCACTTTCCCCCGCCCGAGGACTGCGTGCGAAACCGCCGTGCGATCGCTAATTCGAGACGCTGCAGCAATGGACGAATGTCTTTGGCGTCAGCCAGACGCCCACTTCCTCGATCAAGAACTACCCGCAGTCGAATTACCAGACCGATAATTATGGCCCAAACGTTCAAGGCATCTATGCCACCGGTGTTGGACATAGTGTGCCTTCAAATTTGACAGCAAGTGAAGAGTGGTTCGGTCTCTGAGGCCCGTTTCTGAGCCGCAGCCATATTACACCATCGTCAGTGGCGATCTTTGAGAACAAGTCTTCGGCTCAGCGAGAAGTTCATATCGGAATGAGCCGGTGTAACAGGTCGGAGAAAAGACGACGCAATGTTAGGAACTCGTTTCTATCTTATTGACCATAGCCAATCACGATGAGATCGGATATTCGCACCCGCAAAAACGGAGGGTACACCCATACGAGGGAACTCGGAGATCAGAGTGCTTAGTTTACCACCAAACCACGGGCAATTATCCAATAGGATAGTATCCCATAGGAGGTTATCACATAGGAGGTTGTCCCATAGGAGGTTGTCCCATAGGAGGTTGTCCCATAGGAGGTTGTCCCATAGGAGGTTATCCCATAGGAGGTTGTCCCATAGGAGGTTATCCCATAGGAGGTCGTCCCATAGGAGGTTTTCCATAGGAGGTTATCCCTTGGGGCTTGGGTGTACCCTCCGTTTTGGTAGGTGCGAATATCCAACGATATGTCAGTGTGCCTTGGAAGTAGTAATCGCATCTCGTGCAGTACCTCAAACGTATGGAGGCGTGAGATACTCAGGAGAGGCGGAATCCTGGTGTTCCGTGCTGCTGGCCAACGGCACCCAGCCCCCCTCGTCCCTGTTATATGCGACCTCCTGGCCTTGATTGTTGACCATGGTAAATTTTCGCAATTCTGGATTCGGGTGCTGCATGATCTGTTCAACCTCGGCAGGCTCCCAAGCATGATTGCCCCTAATCAGCTTCGCGAGCTCGACCTTGTCATGGATGGACATGGTAGCCCTCGGGACGCTGAGGAGCGGTTGCCACTCTGGGCCCAAGTGATCGACGATATCCTGGATGCTTCTGTCTCCAATGCCAACCACTACAATGTGTTAATCATGTGCTACGGGATTTGGGGCTATTCGACCTGGAACTTTCTAGAACACAGAAGATTGCGAAATGCAAAGCGAAAAGAGATATACTTACTCCACCAGACACCCTCGACCATCTTGAGGAAGGAGAGGTAGTGGGCCAGGATGACCAGGGCCCGCGGGCGTCGTTTTCTGCCGAGCTCTATGAAGGGCTTTGGTAGGAAGGTGAACCACGTGATGATTCGCATGCTCAACACGGGACTGAAGCCGGTCTCCAGCTCGAGGTACAGGCCGCCGAGGAACTTGAGAGTGGTGTAGTACGCCTCGACGTAGGGATAGTCCTCGTCATCCTCCTTGATGGACGTGACCATGAAGAAAAGATTGTTTGGGATGTGCAAGGCTGTCTGGTTGAGGTTGAAGGCCGGACGTGAAAAGAGTTTCTCGAGTCCGGACGAGACAAGCGTCTCGATGGGGATGATATCCATTATTAGGCCGATACCGCGCCAGAGCACCATCCAGTCTATGATGTATAATGGCTTTGTATCCGGCTCTCGAAAGGCCTCTGACGAAAGCATGCACAGGAGGAGGGAGCAGGCAAGGAGGGCGGGGAAGTCTTTTGGGTCGGCCCTCTCGATGGCCCTGCGGTAGCCAGAGAAGGCCCGTGCCCTGTGGGTGATAGCCTTGGAGACGGGGACGTGAAGGCTGAGCGACTGCATATGGAGTGCGGAGAGGCCCAGGATGCAGTCCATGAGGAAGGGGCTCTGGAAGGCAAATGTGATGATGTGGGACTTGAGGATCTTGTCGATGAAGGGGATCCGGCCGGCCTCAATGGAAAATGAGGCATAAGTCTCGGTGGAGTAGAACCACAACAACTTCATGTCGTACTCATCAGTGTCGGCAAGCTTGGCCGGGGGCTCGTCGACGATGATGAGCTCGGTGCTGCCACTGCTGTTGGAGGCTTCATCTTGAGAACCGCGACGAGAGTCGGTGGACAGGCCCGGGGAGTAATGGTGGTAAGGGAGGGCCGATGCGGAGGAGGCGGCCGGGGAGGCAGCCGTGCGTACTGACAGCGGCGAGCCGTAAGCAAATCGGACGGTGGAAGCCACTGAGCCGGCGGGCGGGGATGACGCAGCAGCTGTTGTGGATGAGGGGGTTTGTGCGGCTGGAGTCGGATTTTGAGGGGGTGGATAGTTGCATGTGTCCTTCCTCAGGCTGCAGTTCCGACAGCTCGGTTTGGCCTCGTCACATTTTACCTTGCGAGCCTTGCAGTTCCGGCAGCCGAGGCGGGATTTGCGGTGCGGCCTCTTGGCATGATATGGTCGCTCCTCAGAAGAAGCCGCTGGTGCCGCTGGTGCCGCAGGAGCAGACGGAGGTGGAGGAGGAGGAGCAAGTGGTGCAGGATGTTGCAGGCCTGGCTGTGCCGGTGCTGGCGCTGGTGGTGATCGGTCCCTGTGCCGGTCCAGAATCATTGTGGGGATTTATATGCATGCAAGCCCTCGTGCGCAGCCTGGTTGGGTTGGCCGTGTTGGCGATCGAGCGACGGGACACGCGAGGACTGGAGCCACGCAGGCGACAGGCTCATCACAGAGGGGCCAAGGCGCGGCAGAAACAGGAACAAGAGCTGGGAGCGGGCCATGGGCTAGGCCATCAAGCAGAAGAGCTCATGCGGCGGCAGATATCTCACAAGCCCTGAGAAAGATCAAAACGAGAGGCGAGGATGAGTGTGAAAGTATCGATGACGTCTTGGTGGCAGGCAACAGGGAGAAGGAGAGGATAGAGAGGCTGAGCGAGGGGCCGCTGTAAGTGGTCTGTCTGGGAAATTGACGAGGTGCTTGAGGACGGTCTACTAGAGGACAGTCTGGAGAATGGACCTATTCTGGTAAAGGGCAGGGCAAATGGAGAAACAACAAAGGGTAGGTACTGTGTTAAGTCACGAGAACCTCACTGACTTTGGTATCGAGAAATGGCGAATGGCGGCTCGGGAACGGGCGAGACAAGTCGACCAGAGAAGAGACGTTGAACTTGTACCTTATTGTCCGAGCTGACCCAGACGGAGCGGCCCTCCCTGCCTGGGCCATCCCTGCCCATGTACTCGTGGCCGTGTACAGCATGGCACTTTGGGGGATCGCGGCATCATGGATCGGGCAAGATCCCGAGCCAGCCCACATCTGGGCAAGCCTATTTTTTCCCACTCTCTTCTCACGTTCATGGGCCTGATAGCACTCTCCTGCAATGTACAACTGACCTCCCTGCCCCCCATATATGCCAGCCCTGCATGATGGTGCCTTGCCCGCCTGCATTTGAGATGGGTGCTTTTGCTTTCTCATTTCTGCATCTGTAGAACCCCTTTTTATGCATTTCTGCGCTATCCCTGTTCCTGAGTAGGCCTGGCCAAGAAGATGCAGTGGCAGCAGCAGTGGGCGGTCGTCCTGTTGAGAGTGCAACCATCTGAGTTCCGGGCTCCCGCAGGCTTGGCCCCACAGGGCAGGCGACAGTTTACCACAGTACCTAGGTACCTAGGTAGTAATTTAACCCCAGGAATTTGACAATCAGGAACCTGTACTGCAGGCGTGTCTGACCGTTGCTCGCCTTTCATTCGAGGCAAGGCCCTCCTTGTATAGCCAAGCCAGACTCGGCTTATCAGACCGTTATAGCACACCACCGGCCGCATTTGCATTTCCGGGCGCTTATCTCGTCACTTCTCAAGACCCCAACCCTGATCCGGGGCCCCAGCCCAAACCGACCACACCCCCCCCCAAACCTCAGGCGCGTCTCGCTCCAGTCAGACGCGTCAAATCCAGGCCAGCCTTTAAGTGAGATCACACCCCCAATCGATGTGAAAGGCATATTGAGTGGTATGGCATGACAACAAGGGTCACACACCCCGCTCATACGTATCCGCAATCATGGCTCAATTGCCAGACGAACTTGTCCTGTCAATCCTTGACCAGAGGTTCCCTTGCCGGCAACAGCAAACCCGTGCTCTAGCGACCCTGATATCTGTGAGTCTCATCACATGTTTCGGTCCGTCCCTGACTCCCGTACTGACCTGCAACCAGCCAGCCGCGGCACCATGTCCCAACTGTATTGTTTACGGCGTCGAAGCAACCGGCAAGAGTGCCATCACTGAGGCCCTGCTCCAGCGGCTTGGGGACGCTGGATCCACCCGTCATCCAGACTCGCCCATATTGCAGTATGCCATTGTCAACTCTGTTGAGTGTGTCACCGGGCGGCATCTCTTCGAGACAACCGTCCGAAAAGTTGCCAGCGCCATCGGCTTTCATGGCTTTGCCACACGATGCGAGAGTTTGGCACAGTTGAGCTTTGAGTTGTCCAGGATGCTCAAGCAGGTCACCCAGCCCGGGAGCCGGCATTTCGTCCTCGTCTTCGACGCCATTGATCGTCAGAAGGAAGCACCACCGACCCTTCTCCCTGCCTTGGCAAGGCTGTCTGAGGCAGTGAGTCTCGCCCTATGGCATACCCGTCGCCGGCCCATGTGCTAACCTGAGAACACCCCAGATCCCCAGCCTGACCACGGTCTTCATCATGACCAGCCCGCCACCAGGTTGTCTCCGTACTTCCCATGTTGCCCACGTCCAATTTCCAAATTACACCAAGTCAGATCTGGTTCACATCCTCTCTGCAGCTCCGCAGAGGGCCCTTCCCAACGCCACCTCGGCAGAGACAGCCGACCTGTGGGCCCGCTTCTGTGGTGCCGTCCATGATGCCTTGACCAAGTCCGCGGCGCGCACGTTGCCGGCATTCCGTAGTGCCTGCAACTCCCTCTGGCCGCGCTTCACCGTCCCCATCCGCGAGGGCAATCTCGGACCAAAGGACTTTACCAAGATGCTCATTGCCGCCCGTGTGCACTTCCAGGACGAGGGCCTCCTTGACCCGGGCATCTTGGGGCTCTCTCCCCACCAACAAGCCGCCCCCAAAGCCCCTGTTCAGTCGGTTGAGAGGAACCCCAAGACCCTCGGCCAGGGCAGCACCGCCCCTGCAACCACCACCACCACCACCAGCCTCGCCGCGCTCCTTCCCACGACAGCCCGCATCCTCCTGATCGCCGCGTACCTTGCCTCACACAACACCGTGCGGCACGATCTGACTTTGTTCTCGACCCACCACCACGGGAAGCGCCGGCGCCGCGGTGGCGCATCTTCCGTCATGGCCGGCCAGAGGAGCAAGCACCGCAAGATCGCACGGAAGCTGCTCGGCGCCCATGCCTTCGTGCTCGAGCGCATGATGGCCATCTTCACCACCGTGCGTCATGAGTGGGGCATCGGTGTAGATGGTGGTGAGCCCTTGCACCCGGACTGGGGTGCGAATGCTGACATCGGCATGGCACTCGCCACTCTTTCTTCCCTGCGCCTGCTGGTCCGTGTCGGCGCCGGCGGGGATCCCTTGGATCGCGGCGGCAAGTGGAGGGTCAATGTCGGTTGGGAGGTCATCAGGAGCCTAGGGCGGAGCATGCACGTCGAGGTCGAGGAATGGCTAGTTGAGTAGTATTACGACAATCGTGCCCGCCATTTAGAGCCTGGCAGAAAGATGTATACTTAACAAATCCCCTTCTAAACGTTGAGGCAATATGCACACTGTATCACGTTGCCAGAGCTCAGCATTGATCATCATACACACGAATTTAGACTCTTTCCCCCACGTAGCCTGGGGCGTGAAAAGGCGCCAGTGAAGATTTGTTGGTGATTCTACCTGAGTGTTTTCCGACTACAAACCCCGCTTATGGTCTTGGGGAGCAGCAGATGAGAGTTTACTCAAAGCCGATGATGTAGGCCCTGTGGGGCGATTGACTTGGTGGTAGAGGCGTGGAATATCTTAATAATACGCTTGGCACCAGAGGAATCTTGACGATGTCTATGTGTATGAGCTTGACATTTATAAGACCTTGAACCGATGAACGCCGGACCCCTTATGGTTATCACATTATCCTGTGTCTGTTCCCTCGCTGACCTATGTACAATCCGCCGCATTGCCCCGCGTACCTGCTGCGCCGGCCGAAGTTTAAGAGGTGCCTGACCTCCCGCCTTGAGAGTTACCCGAGACACAGAGGGCAGCCTTCAAAAGTCACGCTGGGCGACGAGCGTCCTGATCACCCAGCCGCCAGGTCTCTTCCTGCCTCGTTCCTGGAGGGAGCCACTGCGCGTTGCTCTGAGCTCTTGTCCGTACAGTGCCGGTGTCGTCCGACTTCTTACTGTCGTCACTGTGCCCGTTGCTGTAGGAATATCCATTGGTGTAGGGGTGAGCAGTAGGGTTTGGCGCGATAGATACAGGGCTCTCGAAGACGGTAGCAGGCTGGTTTACTCGTAGTCCGTCAGCCGTGTTGAGAGGTAACAAGGGGGTCACATTGCTTTCGGTCATGTTCCGTGCCCTGCGGTCCGCCTTGTTCTTCTCGCTGCTTCTGTCGTAGAGGTAGAGGCCAAAGAAGGTGAGCCCGATGCCTACAGCCTGGAGCCTAGTTGTCGGGCTTCGGAACCAGAGGATGGCGATGACAATAACAAATACTCGCTTGAGTAGACTTGCTACCGAGTATGTCACGGGGGACACCATCGAGAGGAGGACGAAGGCCAATATGTTCTGGCCGAAATGGAAGGTGCCATTGAAGACGAACTCAACAAACAAGCGGCCGTGGTCGAAGGTGCCGGGGCCCTCTTCAAGATCAACGGCGCCGTCGTGGAGGAAGTCGCCGATGATGCCGATTCCTTCACTCCAAAACCAGATCGGCGCTGTCAATACAAAGGCGAGGCCGGAAGAGTAGCACAAGAGGTTCAGCTTGTCAAGCTTTCGCGTCTTTGCTGTCAACCCCTCAGCCTCGGCGCGCGCGGCCTCGTTGAAGAGGCGCTTGGAGAATATGTTTTGAGTCACGAAGATGAGAGTGGCAAGGAGGGCATAGATGATCCCGAGGAGCTGCCCGCCGAAGTTGGAGTGTTTCCCAGAACATGCAAGCATGACGCCGGCGGTCAGGGGGATCAATGACAGGTAGGTGGCAGACGGGTACCTGATGTCGTAGATGAAGCGGTAAGCCAGAACGGTGAACAGAGGTGAAAGCCCCTTGATTGTATGGACAAGGGACACGGGTATCAGGGTGGTCGCGTTGGAGCTCAACAGATGCCCCCCTATCTGGAAGAGGGCCAAGGGCATCGTCGACCGGATGACCTCCACACTCGGCGGGCGGATCCCGTATTTCAATGCCGGTACGGCGGACCGGATGGCTGAGAATGAAGCCGCGAGCCACGCGAACAGTAGGCAGTAGGCCGATACGAAAAGAAATTGAATCATGGTCAGGGTGGCAGGCTTGGCAAAGGCGTTGAGGATGGATTTGGCCGAGGTATTGGTGAGCGCAGATGACGCGTACCACATGATGCACAGGATCTACAGGCACAAATCAGCACAAGGGCACATGCAGACGACTCCCCCAGAGGCATTGAGCGTGGGCATGGGAGGGGCATACAATGAGTCTCGGAGAGACAGGGGCCCTGAGGGCGCCGGCAATCTCATGGGCATTCTGGCTGACACTGCCGCCGCGAGCCCGGATATTTCTGACTGCTTCGGTGATACTCTTCTGTCGGCCATGGCCGCGCGACGGTGTCCCCGTCGCCCCCCACTTGACACCCCGCGCTGAGCTTTCTTTCCGAGGGGCCCATCGCTCGCTGGTGGATGGTGCCGAGCTACCGTTTGGGTAGCCATTCTGTCTGCTGCCAGGGCGGCCTTGGGCGAGGGTGGCGCCGGAGCCGGAGGTGTAGAAGCTGGAGGACGAGTCAAAGTCGGGAAACTTCTCCGTGGCGGCTTCGCGGGAGTCAACGCTTGCATCGCGTTTGCCCTTGGAACGGTTCTGCGAGGGGTCGCGCCGCTCCGACGCGGAAGACGTCGAATGCGGCATCAGGTGAGGCTGGTCCAAGAGTTGTGGTGAGGCGAGACGAGGCAGGTGAGAGGGGCGGTGGTGGATGATTGCGGTAAACGAGTGACTGGAGAGGCAAATCGAGGCGTCGGTGTCTCTACCGGATCATTGCGTTGGCAGCTGATGCCATGGGCCGTTGTGCTGGTCTTGGGTCGAATGACAGTGCGTGCTTGAGTCACTTGCTATCGAGAGGTAGGCACGGCGGCGCAGGCTTCGGCTTGGCAAGCAGCGATGATGCTGTCGTGGAGTGCGTTGAGCTTATGGGGGAAGCCGGTGTTAGACAAGGTGGAATTGCCATGCAGTCTACTCGATACTCCGAGATAAGATACAGCAGCATCACTAGAGCAAGACTAAGTGCCAGTCTCCAGAAAAAAAATCCCAGCAGGGGCTGGTGCACCCAGGGTGGTTCCGCAGCTTGCAGGCTTGGCATCTCGCTCCATGTACCGCTGCGGGTCTTCTTGCCCAGAAGATACATTCTCGTGGATCGGTTCACTCTGGTCCACCTCTTTTGCCGCAAGCACCACACCCAGTAACCTAGTGTGGGCTAGGCAGGTACCTGGGTACGCTGACTTATTAGAGCCGCTCCACGCCCGGTTCGCACTGAGGCTACCTGCAAATCCACCCGCGTCCTTGGCGCGAACTTTCCAGCACCCAAGCTATCGACGTCGTCCCGCCCAGCTGCCCACAACACGCCCGACCACGTTCAGGCCTCTCAGTGCAGTCAAAGTCTACCCACGCGCTTCGCAGGTCAGGCTTGTCGCCATAGACAGCCGCTCTTCCGCTCAAGATGGCCGCCCCAAAGATGAGCAAGAATCAAATGCGCCGTGCCAAAAAGAAGGAGCAGAAGAAAGCTCAGCCCGTGGTCAGCATCCGGGACATGCCCACCTTTCCCATATCGTCGGGCGCTGACTATAGATCACAGACTGCCGAAAAGCCCGCCGAGAGCAACGAGGCACCCGAGAATGGGCAGGACAGGACCAGTAGCGAGGACGCCATTCCCAAGACAGACGACTTAGGGGTGAAGCAAGACCCGGCCGCGCAAGATGCCGCTTCGGCCGACGGGCCCGTCGATGTCGCCTTTGACGACGAAGACCCGGCCTTTGCCGAGTACAAGGACATTTTTCAAAAGTTCGGCCCGGCGCTGGATGAGACCGAAGTTCAGCGAGAGGCAAACGCTGGCAACAAGGGAGATGTTTTCTTTGACCAGGACGACGACATACCCAGCGAGGAGGAGCAGAGCGGGCAACAGAAGATGTCCAAGAAGAAGAGGAAGAAGCTTCACAAGCTCTCTATTGCCGAGTTGAAAGCCCTTGTTCGGAACCCTGAGGTTGTCGAGTGGCAGGACCCGTCGTCCTCGGATCCGCGACTCCTGGTTCAGATAAAGGCGCAACGAAATGTCGTGCCGGTTCCTGGCCACTGGTCACTGAAACGAGAGTACCTCTCCAGCAAGAGGGGAATCGAGAAGCCTCCCTTCAAGCTGCCCAAGTTCATCTCGGACACCGGCATTACAGAGATGCGCGATGCGGTCCTAGAGAAACAAGCCGACCAGACAATGA